>WNWK01005059.1:0-127803 GCA_009830355.1 Cherax destructor | reverse complement strand
CTTAGGTCGGGCCCCAAACGATGTTGTTAACCCCCAAGATTTAGGTCGTGCCAGCGATGGTTGCACACCAAGGTCTTATCATGCCGGGATGTTGTTGCGCGACCAAGAGTTTAGGTCAGTGCCAGGATGTTGTTGGGACCAAGAGTCTTAGGTCGTGCCAGCGATGTTGTTGCAGCGACCAAGAGTCAGGTCAGTGCCAGGATGTTGTTGCAGGACCAAGAGTTTAGGTCGCCCAGCGATTTTGGCAGCGACCAAGAGTTTTAGGTCGGCCAGCGATGTTGTTCAGCGACCAAGAGTCTTAGGTCAGGCCAGGATTTGGCAGGACCAAGAGTCTTAGGTCGGGCCAGGATGTTGTTGCAGCGACAAAGAGTCTTAGGTCATGCCAGGATGTTGTTGCAGCGACCAAGAGTTTAGGTCATGCCAGGATGTTGTTGCAGGCCCAAAGAGTCTTGGGTACGCCAGGATGTTGTTGCAGCGCCAAGGTTTGGGTCATGCCAAAATGTTGTTGCAGCGACCAAGAGTCTTAGGTCGGCCAGGATGTTGTTGCGCGACCAAGAGTCTTGGTCATCCAGGATGTTGTGCAGCGCCCAAGAGTCTTAGGTCGGCCACGATGTTGTTGCAGCGACCAAGATTCTTAGGTCAGTGCCAGCGATGTTGTTGCAGCGACCAAGAGTCTTAAGTCAGTGCCAGCGATGTTGTTGCAGCGCCCAAAAGAGTCTTAGGTCAGTGCCAGCGATGTTGTTGCAGCGACCAAGAGTCTTAGGTCAGTGCCAGCGATGTTGTTGCAGCGACCAAGAGTCTTAGGTCAGTGCCAGCGATGTTGTTGCAGCGACCAAGAGTCTTAGGTCAGCGCCAGCGATGTTGTTGCAGCGACCAAGAGTTTTAGGTCAGTGCCAGCGATGTTGTTGCAGCGACCAAGAGTCTTAGGTCAGTGCCAGCGATGTTGTTGCAGCGACCAAGAGTCTTAGGTCAGCGCCAGCGATGTTGTTGCAGCGACAAAGAGTCTTAGGTCAGTGCCAGCGATGTTGTTGCAGCGACCAAGAGTTTAGGTCAGTGCCAGCGATGTTGTTGCAGCGACCAAGAGTTTTTAGGTCAGCGCCAGCGATGTTGTTGCAGCGACCAAGTGTCTTAGGTCAGTGCCAGGATGTTGTTGCAGCGACCAAGAGTCTTAGGTCAGCGCCAGCGATGTTGTTGCAGCGACCAAGAGTCTTAGGTCAGTGCCAGCGATGTTGCTGCAGCGACCAAGAGTCTTAGGTCAGTGCCAGCGATGTTGTTGCAGCGACCAAGATTCTTAGGTCAGTGCCAGCGATGTTGTTGCAGCGACCAAGAGTCTTAAGTCAGTGCCAGCGATGTTGTTGCAGCGACCAAGAGTCTTAGGTCAGTGCCAGCGATGTTGTTGCAGCGACCAAGAGTCTTAGGTCAGTGCCAGCGATGTTGTTGCAGCTTCCAAGAGTCTTAGGTCAGGCCAGCGATGTTGTTGCAGCGACCAAGAGTCTTAGGACAGTGCCAGCGATGTTATTGCAGCGACCAAGAGTCTTATATACCAGCGCAAAGCGAACGCTAAAATCACGTCACAGCTAAACTAATTTCACATACACACACACACACACACACACACATACACACACACACACACACACACACACATACACATACACATACACACACACACACACACACACACACACACATACACACACACACACACACACACACACACACACACACACACACACACACACACATACACACACACACATACACACACACAGGAGCTTGACTGACCCCTGCAACCACAACTAGGTGAGTACACACACACACACACACACACACACACACACACACACACACACACATACACATACACACACACACACACACACACACACACACACACACATACACACACACACACACACACACACACACACACACACACACACACACATACACACACACACATACACACACACAGGAGCTTTGACTCGACCCTGCAACCACAACTAGGTGAGTACACACACACACACACACACACACACACACACACACAAACACACACACACACAAGACTTGATAAGCTCTGCACAATGGGCGAAACGTTATACAACGTGAAATTTTTCTCCCCGTGTACCGACGATGCTAGATAAGACTTAAGTCACGGTCAAGTACTTCTGTGAGGCTGTCAGACTCTGACAAGCTTTAATCTCCAGCGAACCTAAGTCTTTACTGACAGCTTGCTTTGTCATCCTTGTGACTTTCTTTGTTACGTTGTTTTCACATTATATATATATATATATATATATATATATATATATATATATATATATATATATATATATATATATATATATATATATAAGATGATTGCCGATGTTATGAATGAAAAGAAGTTGGATGTCCTGGCCCCAAGGAAACAAAGCTGAAGGGGTAGGCGAGTTTCAGTGGGAGAAATAAATGGGATTAAGTCAGAGTATCTGAGGAGTTAGAGCTAAGGAAGGGGTAGCAATAATGTTGAAGGATCAGTTATGGAAGGAAAAGAGGGAATATAAATGTGTAAATTCAAGGATTATGTGGATTAAAATAAGGGTCGGATGCGAAAAGTGGGTCATAATAAGCGTGTATGCACCTGGAGAAGAGAGGAGTGTAGAGGAGAGAGAGAGATTTTGGGAAATGTTAAGCGAATGTATAGGAACTTTTGAACCAAATGAGAGAGTAATTGTGGTAGGGGACCTAAATGCTAAAGTGGGAGAAACATGCAGAGAGGGTGTAGTAGGTAAGTTTGGGGTGCCAGGTGTAAATGATAATGGGAGCCCTTTGATTGAACTTTGTATAGAAAGGGTTTAGTTATAGGTAATACATATTTTAAGAAAAAGAGGATAAATAAGTATACAAGATATGATGTAGGGCGTAATGACAGTAGTTTGTTGGACTATGTATTGGTAGATAAAAGACTGTTGAGTAGACTTCAGGATGTACATGTTTATAGAGGGGCTACAGATATATCAGATCACTTTTAGTTATAGCTACAGTGGGAGTAAAAGGTAGATGGGATACAAGGAAAATAGAATCAGTAAGTAAAAGAGAGGTGAAGGTTTATAAACTAAAGAGGAGGCAGTTAGGGTAAGATATAAACAACTATTGGAGGATAGATGGGCTAGTGAGAGTGTAGGCAATGGGGTCGAAAATGTATGGGGTAGATTTAAAAATGTAGTGTTAGAGTGTTCAGCAGAAGTTTGTGGTTACAGGCGAGTGGGTGCGGGAGGGAAGAGGAGCGATTGGTGGAATGATGATGTAAAGAGAGTAGTAAGGGAGAAAAAGTTAGCATATGAGAGGTTTTTACAAAGTAGAAGTGGTGGGAATCGGCCGATGTGTTAATAAAAAAAAAAAAAAAAATAATATATATATATATATATATATATATATATATATATATATATTTTTTGTGTGTGTGTGTGTGTGTGTGTGTGTGTGTGTGTGTGTGTGTGTGTGTGTGTGTGTGTGTGTGTGTGTGTGTGTGTGTACTCACCTAATTGTGGTTGCAGGGTCGAGACTCATCTCCTGGCCCCGCCTCTTCGCTGTCCGCTACTGGGTCTCTGCTCTCCCTGCTCCATGAGCTTTATCATACCTTGTCTTAAAACTTATGTATGGTTCCCGCCTCTACTATATCGTTCGCTAGACTATTCCATTTCCTAACTACTCTATGGCTGAAGAAATGCTTCCTAACATGCCTTCCTAACATCAGCTTCCAGTGTCCCCTTGTTTGTGTGTTCCCTCTCTGGAACATCCTGTCACTGTCTACCTTGTCGATTCCCCGCAGTATTTTGTATGTCGTTATCATGTCTCCTCTAACCCTTCTGTCCTCCAGTGTTGTTAGTCCTATTTCCCTCAACCTTTCTTCATAAGACAGTCCCCTGAGTTGTGGAACTAGCCTTGTCGCAAACCTTTGCACTTTCTCTAATTTCTTGACATGCTTGACCAGGTGTGGGTTCCAGACTGGTGCTGCATACTCTAGTATGAGCCTGACGTACACGCTGTACAGTGTCTTGAACGATTCCTTGTTAAGGTAACGGAACGCTAATCTTAGGTTTGCCAGTCGCTCATATGCTGCCGCAGTTATCTGGTTGATGTATGTTTCCGGAGACGTGCTTGGCGTTATACTCACCCCAAGGTCTTTCTCCTTTGATGAGGATTGTAGCCTTTGTCCACCTAGCCTGTACTCTGTCAGCGGTCTTCTTTGCCCTTCTCCGATCTTCATGACTTTGCATTTGGTGGGATTAAATTCGAGAAGCCAGTTGCTAGACCAGATGTCAAGCTTGTCCAGGTCTGTTTGAAGTCCTGCTTAGTCCTCCTCCGATGTGATTCTCCTCATTAATTTCACATCATCTGCGAACAGAGACACTTCTGAGTCTATCCCGTCCGCCATGTTATTTACATATACCAAGAATAGCACTGGTCCTAGGACTGACCCCTGCGGTACACCGCTCGTCACAGGCGCCCACTGTGATACCTCATCACGCACCATGACCCGTTGTTGCCTCCCTGTGAGGTATTCCCTGATCCATTCCAGTGCCCTTCCTGTTATACATGCTTGTTCTTCCAACTTCTTTACTAATCTCATATGAGGAACTGTGTCGAAGGCCTTCCTGCAGTCCAGGAAAATGCAATCAACCCATCTTTCTCTCTGTTGCCTTACCTCTGTTACTTTATCATAGAACCCCAGGAGGTTTGTTACACAGGATTTGCCTTCCCTGAATCCGTGCTGACTGTCGTTGATTATCCTGTTCTGCTCCAGATGCTCCACCATTCTTTTCCTGATGCTTTTCTCTAAGACTTTGCACACTATACACGTAAGTGACACCAGTCTGTAGTTTAGTGCCTCTTTTCTGTCTCCTATAGTTCACTAGACTATTCCACTTCCTAACTACTCTATGGCTGAAGAATTGCTTCCTAACATCCCTTTGACTCATCTGAGTCTTCAGGTTCCAGTTGTGTCCCCTTGTTTGTGTGTTCCCTCTCTGGAACATCCTGTCACTATCTACCTTGTCAATTCCCCGCAGTATTTTGTATGTCGTTATCATGTCTCCTCTAACCCTTCTGTCCTCCAGTGTTGTTAGTCCTATTTCCCTCAACCTTTCTTCATAGGGCAGTCCCCTGAGTTGTGGAACTAACCTTGTCGCAAACCTTTGCACTTTCTCTAATTTCTTGACATGCTTGTGTGTGTGTGTGTATGTGTGTGTGTGTGTAACAATTCGCAAACATGCGAAATTATTTACAGACATTGTCTGTACGTCCACAGCAGGACTCAAACCTGCAAACTCTGTATCAGAGTCCACAGTACTTTACCACGGAGCCAAACCCCAGATAAGTATGGGCGCCTAGCCGGAGCTAGACGATGTTTCCCCATACCCCGGGGTATGGCTCCGGCTGGGCGCCCATACTTATCTGGGGTTTGGCTCAGTGGTAAAGTACTGTGAACTCTGATACAGAGTTTTCAGGTTCGAGTCCTGCTGTGGACTTAGAGAGAGACGGAGAGAGAGTTTTACGGACTTGACTCTTTTGTCTCTACTGTAACTTACTTATTGTTCATCCAAAAGAAAGTCTTTTCATTCTTCGTGTCTCGTCTCATCACATTACTGGACCAGCTGCTTTAAACCAGCTGCATGCCTGGGAGGGAGGGTGGCGGCTGAAGAGGACCAGCTGGTTGCTTTATTAGGTTTCAATCCCATCGTTTACACAAGGGTGATTCTGACTTCATATCACCTGTACACCACCAGTCAAGAAGACTTCAATCCTTAAGACAGAGACTAACATGAATCCCTCATCGTTTAGTTTCACACAAGCATCACTGCCTGTGTATACTCACAGATACACACACACATCTCTTTGTGTATGTACACAAAAATACACGTATATGTCGTCGCGTATACACATTGACAAACATGTCTCAGTGGCGTATATCAGTGAGAGGAGTGAAACGAGGATAAACAAGACTGGGTCTTGTTTTACAACTTTAAATTCCTGCCTGGTCAGGTACGCCGGCGCCGGTGGCGGGTGCGGCGGCTGCGGGGAGGGGGACGGGGAGGCGGCGATGGCGGGGACGGTGGCGGCGGCGGTGGCGGCGGCGGTGGCGGCGGCGGCTGCAGACCTCGATCTAGATAAAACGAGACTCTGAACTTGCATGTCATTCCCCATCCAGATAAGATGACTCCTGCTGCAGGAATTTTTTTTAGAGATATAGCAGGACATGGGTGCACCCATTGTGATAGCAGGACATGGGTGCACCCATTGTGATAGCAGGACATGGGTGAGCCCATTGTGATAGCAGAACATAGGTGCACCCATTGTGATAGCAGGACATAGGTGCACTTATTGTGATAGCAGGACATGGGTGCACCCATTGTGATAGCAGGACATGGGTGAGCCCATTGTGATAGCAGGACATGGGTGAGCCCATTGTGATAGCAGAACATAGGTGCACCCATTGTGATAGCAGGACATAGGTGCACTTATTGTGATAGCAGGACATGGGTGCACCCATTGTGATATCAGGACATGGGTGCACCCATTGTGATATCAGGACATGGGTGCACTTATTGTGATAGCAGGACATGGGTGCACTTATTGTGATAGCAGTACATGGGTGCACTTATTGTGATAGCAGGACATGGGTGCACTTATTGTGATAGCAGTACATGGGTGCACTTACTGTGATAGCAGGACATGGGTGCACTTATTGTGATAGCAAGACATGGGTGCACTTATTGTGATAGCAGGACATGGGTGCACTTAGTGTGATAGCAGTACATGGGTGCACTTATTGTGATAGCAGGACATGGGTGCACTTATTGTGATAGCAGTACATGGGTGCACTTATTGTGATAGCAGGACATGGGTGCACTTATTGTGATAGCAGGACATGGGTGCACTTATTGTGATAGCAGTACATGGGTGCACTTATTGTGATAGCAGGACATGGGTGCACTTATTGTGATAGCAGTACATGGGTGCAATTATTGTGATAGCAGGACATGGGTGCACTTATTGTGATAGCAGTACATGGGTGCACTTATTGTGATAGCAGGACATGGGTGCACTTATTGTGATAGCAGTACATGGGTGCACCCATTGTGATAGCAGGACATGGGTGCACTTAGTGTGATAGCAGGACATGGGTGCACTTATTGTAATACTAGGACATGGGTGCACTTATTGTGATAGCAGGACATGGGTACACCCATTGTAAACTGGGATAGGTGTCTGGTACACCAGTTTTGAAGTGAAGTGAGAAGAGTGGACAGCACTGTCTACTGTGAAGACTACTTACTAATAACAATAACAGAACAGAAAGGAACTGGTACAGAGGTATATTTTGAGTTGTTTATAACGACAGATTGATGGAGAAATAGAGAGTTTGTCGTCTGCATCACCAGAGTGTGTTGCTGCCTTCAACACGAGTGTTACACTGTGGGAAGAAAAAGCTTACTACCTGTGTCAGGTTTATGTCCCATCACACAAGATGGGTTTACGTACACGAGGTAATGAAGTGTGTCAGCCTGAGCTGGAGACCTCAGCTCCACCGTGTGGATACAGTCAAACATTCCACTGGAATTCACGAGTTACGGCAGCTTTCAAGAATTCGTTTATACAGGACTAGAGATACTATGACGTGGAAATTGACATCTCTCAGGATGGTTAATGCTATACTCCTTCAAAATTGAATTTTTGATAATGTATCATTAGAGAGAGAGAGAGAGAGAGAGAGAGAGAGAGAGAGAGAGAGAGAGAGAGAGAGAAATTTGTGCATACACATGTGCTCACATATATATTGTATAATTGTAAATTATGTAATTGACACAATATACCTTGTATACAACTGGGTGTTAATAGGTTGCTAGCAGCGCTGCCCAATTATTTGGTGAGTGGGAGAGGGAGAGCGAGAGGGAAGTGAAAGGGTGAGGGAGAGTTGATGGGGCGGCTTGCATCTTGCCAAGATATAAAACAATGTTGGGCCAAGTAGTGCCTGCCTCTCCCCCGAGTGCCACTCCCCCACCACAACCACTCCCTCAAGTGCCACTCCCTCCCCTTCACCTCTCTCCTTTTCAAAGCATGCGTCCACTAACACAGCCTTTGTCCCACGATGGGACTGTCCCAAGTGGATTGTCTGTGGACCCTAGTTTCGTTCTGTCTGTTCTGGGCGGGTATCATGCTCCCCCACACACACGCCACTAGTGTACCCGAGGTTATCCACCCAGGCTGAATTGCTTGTGTGTCCTAGTTGAATTTGCTTCACTAGTTCGCTGGAGTCATTGGTGGAGGATGAGAAGGCTGGCCAGGCCCTCTGAGAGGCTGTCTTTGTCCAGTCCGTCTGATCTGACTGGAAGTGTGGCAGTGTGCCTCACTCTCACTCTCACTGGGAAAGGGTGAAAACTTTTTTTGTTAGTGTGGACTTAAGAAAGATGTCTTACGTAGTTTAGGGCAGGCAAAGGATATAAAATGCAATATTTTTATTGACTACGTTTCGCCCACAAGTAGATATACCTGAGCAGAGTACATGAATATATATAGGGAGCATAGTTACGTGAAGAGTCAGGTGGGGAATGCTGAGAAGAGGTTGGATCGTTAAAGAGAAGGATAGTTTAGGACTAGACATCTGATGATGAGTTAAAGGGGCATTTTAGGCATCTGTTTCCCATCCTGACTGCCATCCTTTTGAAATCAGAAAGTCGTTTCTTAAAATCTTACCAATAGCATTAGTCCGGAGTTGAGGACCAAGGAGAGTGCAGTCACTGAGATCAATGACTTACACTCCTTGTAGGTCACTAGTGTCAATAAACGGTTTACAGAACCCACACGTTGATAAATGAGACACTTTTTGCAACAGTTGGGTATCTTTATTCTGGAAACGTTTCGCCACACAGTGGCTTCTTCAGTCCAATACAGAAAAAGGTGGAATAAGAGGAAGAGTTTGAGGTAACCAGTCCCTCAGCCTTGAGTCAATATCTTCACTCCATCAGTCTTGACTTTTGACTTTTGTCAAGACTGATGGACTTAAGACATCGACTCAGGGCTGAGGGACTGATCACCTCAAACTCATCCTCTTATTCCACCTTTTTCTGCATTGGACTGAAGAAGCCACTGTGTGGCGAAACGTTTCCAGAATAAAGATACCTAAATGTTGCAAAAGTGTCTCATTTATCAGCAGGTCACCTGTGACTTGCTGACTAATGTGCTGGCTGACGGACACCGCTTCACGTAACCGGGATTTTAGGCAAGTCTAGGTCCTCTCCTCTCTCTCTCTGATAGTTGTGATGTCTTCTAGCAGGGAGTCTGTGGTGCTCCACAGAGTGACCATCATCCAAGAACCAGATGTTGAGCTCAATGCCCAGATCCTCTGTGAAAATTTGTTGATGGTTACAGTAGAGGAGAGGGGCGAGAGAGGGTCACCCTGCGGGACACCTTGACGTGAGGCGATTTAACCTTCACCAAAGAGATGTATCCAGCCACTGTCGTAGAGTGGATGACTGGATGCTGGGGATGGAAATATTCATGACCAACTCCCCCTTTTGAATAAATTATTATTATTTTATTATTATTAGTAGTAGTAGTAGCAGCAGTAGAGGCAGAAACAGCAGAAGCAACAGTAGTAGTGTTAGCAACAGCAGCAGCAGAAACAGTATTAGTAGTAACAGTAGTAGTACTAGTAGTAAATCATGTACCCTATAACTCTATATAATGTAAATTCTATATTGAACTTGTGTTTCATATTTCGTTACAGGTAAGCTGAGTGACGTCATCAGTGGTACACGCTGGCCTAGTATACCGTAAGTGACGTATACCCAGGTATACTTTCAGTATGGATGATGTACGGTAGAAGCGAAGGTAATAAAGTAACGCAGGTAAAAAGTTTGTGGAACAAAAGTCACAGTTTTGGCTAAGCTCAAAGAAAAAAAGGTCACAGATTGTTTGTTGGACCTAACCTATCATAACCTATCCTAACTTAGCCTAACCTATCCTAGCTTAAGCTAGCCTAACTTAGCCTAGCATATCCTAGTCTAACCTAGCCTAGGCCAATATATATATATATATATATATATATATATATATATATATATATATATATATATATATATATATATATATATATATATATATATATATATATATCAATAACAACACTGCGCTAGCCAGGGTTCTAACCCATGTTGTACTGGCCCGTCATTGTGAGCGAGAACCACATGACGCCTTAACCCACAGGACCACCCAATCCTACAAGAACCAAGCACAGCACAGAGCTATGTGTTTTACCTTGGTCCCAGGACTGGCTGGCGCAGTGTGTGTGTGTGTGTGTGTGTGTGTGTGTGTGTGTGTGTGTATGTGTGTGTGAGCGCGTGTATGTGTGTGTGTTACAAGTTGGGACAGAGCCTAGTAGTAACTGTACCTTTCATTGTTTTCGTCCCCAACACACACACACACACACACACACACACACACTCACACACACACACACACACACACACACTCACACACACACACACACACACACACACACTCACACACACACACACACACACAGCAGTAACACTACACCACTGGCACACTACACCATATAAAATGTGAAGTGTGTGTTGCGAGTATTTCTCTCTCAACACCAAGCTAATATCAACAAGTGTATGTGGACCCAGGAGTGAGTGTCTCATGTGTCTACCGAACACTGTATCTCTCTCACTGAGGACTTCCTATATTTTTCACATTTGCGGTCTCAGATGGTAGCGCAGTCAGTTCAGAATGGAAAGGGTCCGGATTCAGTGCCCGGGGGGAGGGGGGTGAAACGTACAGAGAGGTCTCCTAACACATGCTGCCTATGTTCACCTATAACTAGGTGTCTACGAGTTAGGTGACTGTTACTAGTAGCATGCTAGAGGAGAACCTAAGGACCTAGGCAGAAATAAGGCACTCTACACTGGTGGACACCTTCACCTAGGCTGAAGGACTGATTACTTCAAACTCCCATCAACAGCTACGGTGTTGTGTATTGTTGCAGGTACGGTGTTGTGCATTGTTGCAGCTATGGTGTTGTGTATTGTTGCAGCCACGGTGTTGTGTATTGTTGCAGTGACGATGTTGTGTATTGTTACAGCTACGGTGTTGTATATTGTTGCAGCCACGGTGTTGTATATTGTTGCAGCTACGGTGTTGTATATTGTTGCAAAACGGTGTTGTGTATTTTTGCAGCTACGGTGTTGTGTATTGTTGCAGCCAGTGTTGTGTATTGTTGCAGCCACGTTATTGTATATTGTTGCAGCTACGGTGTTGTATATTGTTGCAGCCACAGTATTGTGTATTGTTGCAGCTACGGTGTTGTGTATTGTTGCAGCTACGGTGTTGTGTTTGTTGCAGCTACGGTGTTGTGTATTGTTGCAGCCACGGTGTTGTGTATTGTTGCAGCTACGGTGTTGTGTATTGTTGCAGCTACGGTGTTGTGTATTGATGCAGCCACGGTGTTGTGTATTGTTGCAGCTACGGTGTTGTGTATTGTTGCAGCTACGGTGTTGTGTTTGTTGCAGCAACTGTGTTGTGTATTGTTGCAGCTACGGTGTTGTGTATTGTTGCAGCTACGGTGTTGTGTATTGTTGCAGCCACGGTGTTGTGTATTGTTGCAGCTACGGTGTTGTGTATTGTTGCAGCAACGGTGCTGCGTATTGTTGCAGCTACGGTGTTGTGTATTGTTGCAGCTACGGTGTTGTGTTTGTTGCAGCCACGGTGTTGTGTATTGTTGCAGCTACGGTGTTGTGTATTGTTGCAGCCACGGTGTTGTGTATTGTTGCAGCCACGGTGTTGTGTATTGTTGCAGCTACGGTGTTGTGTTTGTTGCAGCCACGGTGTTGTGTAATGTTGCAGCTACGGTGCTGTGTATTGTTGCAGCTACGGTGTTGTGTATTGTTGCAGCCACGGTGTTGTGTATTGTTGCAGCTACGGTGTTGTGTATTGTTGCAGCTACAGTGTTGAGTATATTTTCCATATATTTATTTTAAAATACTATTGACATGTCTAAGGCAGTGACTGCAGCTTCAGGTTAAAGGTTAACAAGGAACAAGGGCAGGAGCCAGGTCTCAACCCCCCCCCCTCCCATCCAGGCGTAGCTCGGGGAGTACAGTTGGGTGATCCACAATATTTGTTGCTACGGTGATGTATTGTTGGCTACGGTGTTGTGTATTGTTGCAGCCACGGTGTTGTGTATTGTTGCTACAGTGTTGAGTATTTTTATATTTATTATAAATACTATACATGTCTAAGGCAGTGACTGCAGCTTCAGTTAAAGGTTAACAAGGAACAAGGGCAGGAGCCAGGTCTCAACCCCCCCCCCTCCCATCCAGGCGTAGCTCGGGGAGTACAGTTGGGTGATCCACAATATGGGATTGGTAAGAGACAGACGGGGAGCTTAAAGAGGACCATACATACACCCTGCCTCCTCTCCCCACCATCCCCTTATCCCCCTCCCCTCCCTTCCATCGTGCTGACCTAGAGGGAAGACACGGAGAGAAGGGACATGGGAGGGGCAGAGGGACGTTTAGGGAGGGAGGAAATGAATGAGGGAAGAAAGACTGGCGAGGCGGAAGGACATAAGAACGAGGGAATGAAAAAGGGAGGGAAGGAGGAGGGAGGCGTGACAGGAGATAGGAAGGGATGAAAATCAGGTAAGCAGGAGAGATGGAAGGCACGGTGTAAGCAACACCAGAGAGGCACTGAAACATGAGAAGAGTATTGCATATTTAATGATGTGAGTATGCAGGGGAGAATAACATGACGCTCACTGCTGACACCTTCCATCTGCTGACATATGGAAAGAATAAAGAAGTTAGAAGAGACGTTGTGTACAAAACACAAGAGCATCACCAGATAGAGGAAAGGAACAGATGAAGAACCTGGTAGTAATAATATCAGTTGACTTTTCTTTTAAAGAATACAATAAAGTAAATGTCACGACAGCCAGGAAAATGACGTAGGTGGATAATGAGAACTTTCAAAACAAGGGAAATAGATGGTCAAACTGCAGAGTGAATATCGTACTGCTGAGCACATTCTCAACACAGCCACCACGGTCAACCTTCAACACAAACTTCAGTACCTCTGCACTGACAGCCGATGCAATAAGCGAAATAGAGACAATGCTTTATTGGCATAGAGCCAGTAAAGCATTTAAATTCCTGGGAACGCCTCATAATCCTAAATATGTACTCAGTGAAGTGGAGGAGACAGAGATACACTATAATATATATGTGGAAGGTACCTGAGGGTCTAGTCCTAATATACTGGAGTGAGAGATAAGGGAGAAAGTGTCGAATAAACCCAGTGAAAAGCAGGGTGCTGTGGAAACAATAAAAAGAAACATTGTATCAACATCCGTGGGCCAGGCTTTTCAACATTCTATGTTGCAAGATATCAGAAACCCTGCAGGAATAAATGTAGAAGTCTTCAAGAGGCAACCCCCTCAAGTGAGGTTCATTGACGATGGTGTGGGGGCTCTTGATCTAGGGAATTGGATCTGTGCTCCAGTTCCCTGAATTAAGCCTAAATACCTTTCATCCCCTCCCCCATTGGCGCTGTATAATCCTTGGGGTTTAGCGCTCCCCCATGATAATAATAATAATAATAATAATAATAATAATAATAATAATAATAATAATAATAATAATTCAAAAGGCAACTCGAAAAACACTCCTGCCAAGAACCAGATCAGCCGGCCGGTGGGCCGCCAGTAGCAACAGCCTGCATGACCAAGCAAGCACAAGAAAAGCCTGGCCAAAGGCCGGGCTGCTGCGGGAGTAGGTGAAGTCTCAAACCCTTCCAAAGGGTCGTCAAAGGAACGTACATTTCTACCTCAGCCAGTTGTCAGTACATTATTTTCCATGTGTCTTTCACAGTTATTATAACTGTGATATTACCACTGTTGTGGTCAGCAGTGCACTCACCTATATGTAGTTGCAGGGGTCGAGTCACAGCTCCTGTGGTATGCAGGCACCACTTACCCCAGAGAACCGTTTCTCCAATTCCATTGTTCATTTGTATGCCAAATTGCCTTTCGTTATATATATATATATATATATATATATATATATATATATATATATATATATATATATATATATATATATATATATATATATATATATATATATATAGTAACCACGAACGAGTGGTATTGATCAATAACTACACTGCCCAAGCCAGGGGTCGAACCCATGAAGCTTTGGCCCACCTCTTGGTGAGCGAAAACACATGGTAGGCAGGTACCTCACTACTGCACAAGCAGGCAGGTACCTCACTACTTCACCAGCAGGCAGGTACCTCACTACTGCACCAGCAGGCAGGTACCTCACTACTGTACCAGCAGGCAGGTACCTCACTCCTTCACCAGCAGGCAGGTACCTCACTACTGCACCAGCCGGCAGGTACCCCACCCATGCACCAGCAGGCAGGTACCTCACACTGCACCAGCAGGCAGGTACCTCACTACTGCACCAGCAGCAGGTACCTCACTACGCACCAGCAGGCAGGTACCTCACTACTGCACCAGCAGGCAGGTACCTCACTACTGCACCAGCAGGCAGGTCCTCACTACTGCACCAGCAGGCAGGTACCTCACTACTGCACCAGCAGGCAGATCCTCACTACTGCACCAGCAGGCAGGTACCTCACTACTTCACCAGCAGGCAGGTACCTCACTCCTTCACCAGCAGGCAGGTTCCTCACTCACTGCACCAGCAGGCAGGTACCTCACCACTGCACCAGCAGGCAGGTACCTCACTACTGCACCAGCAGGCAGGTACCTCACTACTGCACCAGCAGGCAGGTACCTCACTACTGCACCAGCAGGCAGGTCCTCACTACTGCACCAGCAGGCAGGTACTCACTACTGCACCAGCAGGCAGGTACCTCACTACTGCACCAGCAGGCAGGTACCTCACTACTGCACCAGCAGGCAGGTCCTCACTACTGCACCAGCAGGCAAGTACCTCACTACTGCACCAGCAGCCAGGTACCTCACTACTGCACCAGCAGGCAGGTACCTCACTACTGCACCAGCAGGCAGGTACCTCACTACTGCACCAGCAGGCAGGTCCTCACTACTGCACCAGCAGGCAGGTACCTCACTACTGCACCAGCAGGCAGACCTCACTACTGCACCAGCAGCAGGTCCTCACTACTGCACCAGCAGGCAGGTACCTCACTACTGCACCAGCAGGCAGGTACCTCACTACTGCACCAGCAGGCAGGTACCTCACTACTGCACCAGCAGGCAGGTACCTCACTACTGCACCAGCAGGCAGGTACCTCACTACTGCACCAGCAGGCAGGTACCTCACTACTGCACCAGCAGGCAGGTACCTCACTACTGCACCAGCAGGCAGGTACCTCACTACTGCACCAGCAGGCAGGTACCTCACTACTGCACCAGCAGGCAGGTACCTCACTACTGCACCAGCAGGCAGGTACCTCACTCCTGCAGCTGGGAAGGATCTGAAGAAGTAAAAACAAGATTCCTTCTGCTCTTCCATCATTCTCGACTCTTCCTACTCATGCTTCAGCTGTTTTGTCTCTTCCATTTTTCCTTCCTCTCTTTTTATTATTTCTCCTCCTCCACCTCCACCTCCTCCTCCTCCTCCTCCTCCTCCTCAGCGAGCACCAACAAGGGAACATTACATTACGCCTCTGAGAGTGATGCTTCAGGAGGCATTAGTGGGAAACAGAGATGAGACACAGCACGAATGAGAGAGAGAGAGATTACAAGATTGATTTGAGTTGTGACCAGAAATTTGGGAAGGAAGAAGGATGGGTAAGGATGGAAATATGTGAAAAGGGGTTTGCAAGATACTGATAGGGTACCCTGCACATCAGTTCACAGTGGTGTTCCACTGGTGTTCATATTCACTCTATATATTCCAAGTGCACAAGCGTTCTCGTTGATTTAATGCTCTGGTTATTGCCTGCGCGAAGCCAGTCTTTATTGCAATAAGAATAGAGAAGGACATGCTTTACCACGCATTCAAAGGGTGAATGGAACGTTGCTTCAGAGTTGTGGCCTGGATAACCTTACTCGCTGTCTAATAAGGTCAAAGGTGACCTTGTTACGGTCAGGATCAGAGTGGCGGGACCTAGACGCGTGGGACCCAACCTGACACACCTTACTGTTACAGCAGTGACTTTATTGCCTGTTTTGGTTACCTTACTGTTGCGTGGACTTTTCTGTCTGGCGTAAGGACCTTTCTACCTGCTGTATGGACCTTTCTAACTGCTGTATGTACCTTTCTAACTGCTGTATGGACCTTTCTAACTGCTGTATGGACCTTTCTAACTGCTGTATGGACCTTTCTAACTGCTGTATGTACCTTTCTAACTGCTGTATGGTCCTTTCTAACTGCTGTATGGACCTTTCTAACTGCTGTATGGACCTTTCTAACTGCTGTATGGACCTTTCTAACTGCTGTATGATACCTTCTAACTGCTGTATTACCTTTCTAACTGCGTAAGGACCTTTCTAAGCTGTATGGACCTTTAACTGCTGTATGGACTCAACTGCCTGTATGTACCTTTCTAACTGCTGTTTGTACCTTTTCCTAACTGCTGTAGGGTACCTTTCTAACTGCTGTATGTACCTTTCTAACTGCTGTATGTACCTTTCTAACTGCTGTATGGACCTTTCTAACTGCTGTATGTACCTTTCTAACTGCTGTATGGACCTTTCTAACTGCTGTATGTACCTTTCTAACTGCTGTATGGACCTTTCTAACTGCTGTATGTACCTTTCTACCTGTTAGAAGGATTTATTTTACGTTAATATTCAGATCTTTCTTCTTTATTTTGTATTTTAATATCTCCTCCCGTTTTATTAAGAGCATCTCTGTTATCTACCGTTGCTATCACCCGTTTAAAGATTTATTTTGCCGTAATCTGATCTTATAAAAATAACTGGCATTATTTATGTGACATTATTAAAAATAATTGGCATTATTATGTGACATTATTAATGCGACAGGATACCAACACCAACAGATGGAGTATCACAGGAGACAAGGGAGGAAGCTGGGGTATATAGCCGAGCTATAAGTAGTAGAGTAGCTGTTCAAATTTGCTTATAGTACCTGGTCGTCTGCGTTGAACAGTCGTATAGCGAGTTTACCATTTAAATAGCTGGAGATGTACTACTCTTGTGATCTGGGAAGACTAATGGATGCTACTGAGGTCTGTATGGAGCTGGTAAACTAGAGGCGTACTGTTAGGATTCTAACTAGAGGCGTGCAAGGACGTCGGAAGACGTCAGAGGGACTGGTCGTGGTTAAAGGGATAGGTCGTGGCTAGAGGGATAGGTCGTCGCTAGAGGGACGGGTCGTGGCTAGAGGGACGGGTCGTGGCTAGAGGGACGGGTCGTGGTTAGAGATATAGGTCGTGGCTAAAGGGACAGGTCGTTGCTAGAGGGACG
The DNA here is from genome assembly GCA_009830355.1 of Cherax destructor. Lineage (NCBI taxonomy): Eukaryota > Metazoa > Arthropoda > Malacostraca > Decapoda > Parastacidae > Cherax > Cherax destructor. The sequence goes on along the minus strand of WNWK01005059.1, from coordinate 110,324 downwards.
GGTCGTGGCTAGAGGGACGGGTCGTGGCTAGAGGGACGGGTCGTGGCTAGAGGGACGGGTCGTGGCTAGAGGGGCGGGTCGTGGCTAGAGGTATCGTGATTGTTCGAGGAGACAAAGGTAGCCAATGGAAACACTAGGATGGTTGGTAACTGGTATATTAACGGTCTGTGAGGAGAGATACCAGTGCCACTTGTGTACTCGTCGAGGTCTAAGGCTGGAGTGAGGAGGAGACCTGTCTCTGAGCGCACAGCCTCTGACGTCACACGTAATACAGGGACCAGACATAAAACAGCTAGAATTACTTATAATACACTACACAAGTGTATACATATTACTGACTGCAGAGGACGGTCGGGGTAGAGGGACGGTCGTCAGAGGGCGGTCGTGGAGAGGGGCGGGTCGTGGCTGAGGGTTCGTGGCTAGAGGGACGGGTCGTGGCTAGAGGGGTGGGTCGTGGCTACAGGGACGGGTCGTGGCTAGAGGGACGGGTCGTGGCTAGAGGGGCGGGTCGTGGCTAGAGGGACAGGTCGTGGCTAGAGGGACAGGTCGTCGCTGAGGGAGGGTCGTGGCTAGAGGGACGGGTCGTGCTAGAGGCGGTCGTGGCTAGAGGGACAGGTCGTGGCTAGAGGGGCGGGTCGTGGCTAGAGGGCGGGTCGTGGCTAGAGGGACGGGTCGTGGCTAGAGGGACGGGTCGTGGCTAGAGGGGCGGGTCGTGGCTAGAGGGGCGGGTCGTGGCTAGAGGGACGGGTCGTGGCTAGAGGGACGGGTCGTGGCTAGAGGGACGGGTCGTGGCTAGAGGGCGGGTCGTGGCTAGAGGGACGGGTCGTGGCTAGAGGGACGGTCGTGGCTAGAGGGACGGTCGTGGCTAGAGGGGCGGGTCGTGGCTAGAGGGACGGGTCGTGGCTAGAGGGGGGGTCGTGGCTAGAGGGCGGGTCGTGGCTAGAGGGACGGGTCGTGGCTAGAGGGACGGGTCGTGGCTAGAGGGCGGGTCGTGGCTAGAGGGACGGGTCGTGGCTAGAGGGACGGGTCGTGGCTAGAGGGACGGGTCGTGGCTAGAGGGGTGGGTCGTGGCTAGAGGGTGGGTCGTGGCTACAGGGACAGGTCGTGGCTAGAGGGCGGGTCGTGGCTAGAGGGGCGGATCGTGGCTAGAGGGGTGGGTCGTGGCTACAGGGACGGGTCGTGGCTACAGGGACGGGTCGTGGCTACAGGGACGGGTCGTGGCTAGAGGGCGGGTCGTGGCTAGAGGGGCGGGTCGTGGCTAGAGGGTGGGTCGTGGCTACAGGGACGGGTCGTGGCTACAGGGACGGGTCGTGGCTACAGGGACGGGTCGTGGCTAGAGGGGCGGGTCGTGGCTAGAGGGGCGGGTCGTGGCTAGAGGGGTGGGTCGTGGCTACAGGGACGGGTCGTGGCTACAGGGACGGGTCGTGGATAGAGGGCGGGTCGTGGATAGAGGGCGGGTCGTGGCTAGAGGGCGGGTCGTGGCTAGAGGGTGGGTCGTGGCTACAGGGACGGGTCGTGGCTATAGGGACGGGTCGTGGCTACAGGGACGGTCGTGGCTAGAGGGTGGTCGTGCTACAGGGACGGTCGTGGCTATAGGGACGGGTCGTGCTACAGGGACGGTCGTGGCTAGAGGGGTGGGTCGTGGCTAGAGGGACGGGTCGTGGCTAGAGGGGCGGGTCGTGGCTAGAGGGACGGGTCGTGGCTAGAGGGACGGGTCGTGACTACAGGGACGGGTCGTGGCTACAGGGACGGGTCGTGGCTACAGGGACGGGTCGTGGCTACAGGGGTGGGTCGTGACTGGGTCGTGGTATCTGCTGTTCAGATACCGAGTTTGATTTCCTGTAGCGACTGTAATTTCCTACGATACAAGTTACTGTATTACGACCCTCTCCCCATCCCTGGTTGGCACCCACCGGCACTTCTCGACAGTACGCGATGCGTCATCCTGCCCTTAGGGGTCACTTTCCCTCACTACAAGTGACACTTCCCCGCTTGACTCTTGTTGTATATACACCTGTGCCTTGCTGCGTGTTCTGGCACTTTCTCCCTCATCTCCAACACTCGCAAGTGACACTTTCCACTGACGTGCGAACCACTTTCAGAGCGGCACCTGGAGGGTCAGGGATGTGCCTAGTTATGGAGGCGGGCCGCGGGGGCGCTGACCCCCGGAACACTCTCAAGATAGACCTTTTCCAGTCTTTACCTCCTCCACGACTCCCACTTGTGGTTGTGCTTGTTTGCTTGGTGCTTGTTTGCTTGGTGCTTGTTTGCTTAAATGGGCATTTCTTACATAATGTACTTGGGGATAGCAACGTAACCCCCCTCGTCCCCTCCTTCTTCCCCTCCCTCTTCCCCTACCACTTTTCCTTCTTCCCCTACCACTCTGAACGGCTACTAAACCCCTGGTGGAATACTTGACAATATTCTCCTGCAGATACTGCTGTGTCTCAGCTTAGACTGACACATTTCATTACCTCGTGTATGTATCTTCTGTAATGAAGCATGACTGGGAAATAAACCATGCCTTTGTTCCCACTGTGTAGCTATCGTATAGAATAGTGTAGCAGCACACTGTGGGTGTTCACACTGTGTAATTATCATATAGAATAGTGTAGCAGCACACTGTGGGTATTGCCACTGTGTAACTATCACACACAGTGGTATAGTAACACACTGTGAGTGTTCCCACTGTAACTATCACACACAGTGGTATAGTAACACACTGAGTGTTCCCACTGTAACTATCACACACAGTGGTATAGCAGCACACTGCAGGTGTATGCAAACTTGTTATAAAGTCCCAGGAAGGAGTGGTTGCTCTCCTAGCACTGACGCTACACAGGCAGCGTCAGTGCTGGAAGATACGTTACACTGTGTTTGGTTTCACTCGCCACGACAACACTGCCACCACGACAGTGTCTGTTTCTGGGAGACAAAGAGAAACACACACACGCACATACACTCGATCCCTGCAACCACAACTAGGTGAATACACACACACACACACACACACACACACACACACACACAGCATCGAAAGTTAAGTCCGACCCGAAACTGATGTACAGTCACATCAGAAGGAAGACAACAGTCAAGGACCAGGTGATAAGGCTGAGGAGAGAAGATGGGGAACTCACAAGTAATGATCAAGAGGTATGTGAGGAGCTCAACTTAAGGTTTGGAAGTATTCACAATGGAGGAAGGAAGGCAGCTGGGTAGACAGGACGTGGTTCGTCACCAACAAGGGATGTACCAAGTGCTAGAGGGCATACACACAACTGAGGAGGAGGTGAAGCAGTTACTCAGTGACTTCAATACCTCAAAGGCGATGGGTCCGGACAATATCTACCCGTGGGTTCTTTGGGAAGGAGCTGAGGTACTGAGTGTGCCACTTATCATAATATTCAACACATCCCTTGAAACTGGGCAGCTACCTGAGGTATGGAAGAAGGCCAACGTAGTCCCCATTTTTAAAAAAAGAGACAGAAAAGAGGCACTAAACTATAGACCGGTGTCACTTACATGTATAGTGTGCAAAGTCCTGGAGAAAATCATCAGGAAAAGAATGGTGGAACACCTTGAACTGAACAGGATAATAAACACCAGACAGCACGGATTCCGGGAAGGCAAATCCTGTGTAACAAACCTCCTAGAGTTCTATGATAAAGTAACAGAGGTAAGGCAGGAGAGAGAAGGGTGGATTGATTGCATTTTCCTGGACTGCAGGAAGGCCTTCGACACAGTTCCTCACATGAGATTAGTAAAGAAGTTGGAAGAACAAGCAGGTATAACAGGAAGGGCAATGGAATGGATCAGGGAATACCTCAAAGGGAGGCAACAACGGGTCATGGTGCGTGGTGAGGTATCACAGTGGGCTCCTGTGACGAGCGGTGTACCGCAGGGGTCAGTCCTAGGACCAGTGTTATTCCTGGTATATGTAAATGACATGACGGACGGGATAGACTCAGAAGTGTCTCTATTCGCGGATGATGTGAAAATAATGAGGAGAATCACATCGGAAGAGGACCAGGCAGGGCTGCAAACAGACCTGAACAAGCTCGACATCTGGTCTAGCAATTGGCTTCTTGAATTGAATCCCTCCAAATGCAAAGTCATGAGGATCGGAGAAGGGCAAAGAAGACCGTTGACAGAGTACAAGCTAGGCGGACAAAGGCTACAAACCTCGGCAAAGGAGAAAGACCTTGGAGTGAGTATAACGCCAAGCACGTCTCCGGAGGCACACATCAACCAGATAACTGCGGCAGCATATGGGCGACTGGCAAACCTAAGATTAGCGTTCCGTTACCTTAACAAGGAATCGTTCAAGACACTGTATACCGTGTACGTCAGGCCCATACTAGAATATGCAGCACCAGTCTGGAACCCACACCTGGTCAAGCACGTAAAGAAACTAGAGAAAGTGCAAAGGTTTGCGACAAGGTTAGTTCCACAACTCAGGGGTCTGTCTTATGAAGAAAGATTGAGTGAAATAGGACTAACAACACTGGAGGAAAGAAGGGTCAGAGGAGACATGATAACAACATACAAAATACTGCGGGGAATTGACAAGGTAGATAGTGACAGGATGTTTCAGAGAGGGAACACAGAAACAAGGGGACACAACTGGAAGCTGAAGACTCAGATGAGTCAAAGGGATGTCAGGAAGCATTTCTTCAGCCACAGAGTAATCAGGAAGTGGAATAGTCTAGAGAAATATATAGTGGAGGCAGGAACCATACATAGTTTTAAGACAAGGTATGATAAAGCTCATGGAGCAGGGAGAGCAGAGACCCAGTAGCGGACAGCGAAGAGGCGGGGCCAGGAGCTGAGTATCGACCCCTGCAACCACAATTAGGTGAGTACACACACACACACACACACACACACACACACACACACAACAGGCCTAGTGTCTAATCGACATGTGCCTAGGACAAAATGGTAACTAACACACTCACAGGAGCTGAGTCTCGGTTATATATATATATATATATATATATATATATATATATATATATATATATATATATATATATATATATATATATATATATATATATATATATATATATATATACTATATATATGTCGTGCCGATTAGGTAAAACTGGTCAATTAGCAAGAACTCATTTAAAATTAAGTCCTTTCTAAAAATTTCTCTTATACGTTTAAAGATATATTTTTTTCATTTATGTTAATGTAAGAATTTATAATTTTGTACCAAGAGAAACTTTGAAAACCTACCTAACCTTATTACAACAAGCGCAATTTAATTTAGCCTAACCCAACTAAATATATTGTAGATACTTTAACATTAATTTAATAATAAACAAACACAATGAAATATATTTTTTTCGTTAGGTTCAGAATGATTTTTGCGAAATTATTGCATACACAAATTTTCGCTTGTCTTATATGGCAAGAAGAGAGTTGCTATTTAAGCCAAAATCGCAAGTTTTACCTAATCGGCACGACATATATATAATATATATATATATATATATATATATATATATATATATATATATATATATATATATATATCTTCTTTCAACAAATCAGCCTTCACCAAGCTAGAAAATAATGCAAGTGATAACGCTGAAGAGGATGGGAGGCTGACTGAGAATGACAGAGAAAGATGTGAAGAGTTGAGCAAAAGAATCAAGAGGTGAATAACTAAAGTGTAACGAACACTAGTCAATGCTCAATAATAACCCATTTAAAGAGGTTTTTATAGAAGATAGTCAAAACTTACCAGAAAACACTGTAGCCAGACCACACCAGCAGGTACTAGAGAGCAACAGCACAACGAGTCTGATGTAACAAAAGCAGTGGGACCAGATAGCATATCTCCATGAGTTGTGAGACAATGATCATGATGTAACAAAAGCAGTGGGACCAGATAGCATATCTCCATGAGTTGTGAGACAATGATCATGATGTAACAAAAGCAGTGGGACCAGATAGCATATCTCCATGGGTTGTGAGACAATGAGCAGAGACACTATGTGACCCACTAGCGAATGTGTGCAATCGTCCTCTCCAGTCACAACACGTTCCAAAAAATTGTTGTCCCCACATGTATAAGAGACACTGAACTGCAGGCGAGTATCTCTGAACAAGCATACTACCTGCCTGGAGGGTGTTCCGGGGTCATCGCCATCGCCCCAGCGACCCAGTCCTTGACCAGGCCTACCGGTGGATCAGGGCCTGATCAACCAGACTGTTACTGCTGGCTGCACGTAGTCCAACGTACGACTCACAGCCCGGCTGATAGGGTACCTTCTTGAAGGCAGCCAGGGATCTGTTGGTAAAAGTTCTGCAGAAGATAATTAGGAAAAAGATATTAAAACACCAAGAGAGTAGTACTTTTTTTTTTACAGAAAACCATTTGGATTTATGGATGGAAAATTCTATCCTACGAATTTACTGCAGGTGAATGACAGATTGATAGATAAAACAAGAAAGACGTGGCTGTCAGATTGCATCTTCTTGGACTATAGGAAAGTAGAGAATAACTGCTAAAGATGAAGCATCAGAATGGAAGAGAGTAAGTAGTGGTGTTCTCAAATATTAATACTAGGACCACCACTGTTCTAATATATGTGAACGACCTACCAGAGGGGATCGCGTCCTGTGTCCCCAGTGATGATGTAAAGCCAATGAGAAGAATAAGAACGGGAAATGACTCTTGAATTTCAGGACGACCTTATCGGACTGCAGATGTGGTCAGACATGAGGTTTCTCGTGCTTAATTCGAATAAATAGGAGGAGAGGACAGACCGGACATAGAGTACAGCATGGGTGGAGTGAAGCTGCAAATGTCAGAGTGGAAGAGGACCTGAGGAAAAATATTACAATAAGTATATCACCAGGAATACACACACATGCACAACTAAAACACGTGAACAAAGAATCCTTCAAAACCTTACATATGATATATGTTAAGCCAGTCAATGAGTACGAGGCCCCAGCGTGGAGCCCACACTTGAAAAAGTGTGTGAGAAGCTCGAAAAATCCGAAAGTTTACAATGAGACTTACAACAGAACTAAGAGAGATGCACTGTAAGGTGAGTTTGAAGGAAGTGAATCTGACGGGGAGGACAAGGTGAGGCATGAGGGAGACAACAATAACCTGAGAGGTTTTGATATCACACACACACACACACACACACACAACTGGAAGCTGAAGACTCAGATGAGTCAAAGGGATGTTAGGAAGCATTTCTTCAGCCACAGAGTAGTCAGGAAGTGGAATAGTCTAGAGAAAGATATAGTGGAGGCAGGAACCATACATAGTTTTAAGACGAGGTATGATAAAGCTCATGGAGCAGGGAGAGCAGAGACCCAGTAGCAGACAGCGAAGAGGCGGGGCCAGGAGCTGAGTCTCGACCCCTGCAACCACAATTAGGTGAGTACAATTAGGTGAGTACGCCCCGATGGCATGGTGGCTAGCGCTCTTGCTTCACGCACGGAGGTCCGGTTCAATTCCGGCGGGGCGAACATTTCGAAGTGTTTCGTTACACACACACACACACACACACACACACACACACACATACATACAACAGGCCTAGTGTCTAATCGACATGTGCCTAGGACAAAATGGTAACTAACTAACTAACACACACACACTTCAAGGGTAACGTCAAGACCATACCCTACTTGAACCTCAACCCACCTTCCCACGCAAGTCACATTCAACCTGGAAGGCCAGAGTGTGAGCCCAAGGTTCACTCAGAGGTGCAGAGAGGCACAAGATAAAAAAAATGAAGAAAGAAAAATAGAAAGCAAAGAACGCCGGAGAATATAGAAGCAAGCAGAAGAGCGAGAAATAAAAAAAATGGGTAAGAAGAGAGGCTGAACAACAGTTTGAAAACAACACAGCATCAAAAGCCAAATCTGAGCAAGTTGATGCTGAGCCACGTCAGAAGTAAGACAACTGTGAAGGACGGTGATCAGACTGAATGAAGGCGGAGACTCACTAGGAATGACCAGGAAGTCTGCGAGGACCTGAACAAAATACTGAGGGAGGTATTTTATGGGAACTTAGGACATTGTTGAGAATCAAAGAGGGGGAGTGCACCAACTAGTACTGGACACAATACACACAACGAGAGGAAAGTTAAAGAAACTATTAAGTGAGCCAGATACTTCGAAGCCAATATGACCATAAAACATCTCTTGGTGGGTTTTGAAACAGGGAGTAGAAGAATTGTGTGAACCACTAGCAGTGGAGTGGATTCATAAATAACAACCAGAATAGTTTTCAAGACGGAAAACCTTGTCTCACAAATGTGTTAGAGTTCTATGATAAAGTAATGCAAGTAAGTCTGGAGACACGGACGAGTGGATTATACATTTTTGAACTGCAAGAAAGCGTTTGGTACAGTACATCACAGAAGACTGATACAAAAGCTGGAGGGGCAGGCAGGAATGACAGTGGAATGTACTACAGTGGATCAAGGAAGGAAACAATAACTTATTGTCCGGAAGAAGGTGTCGGCATGGGTGAATGTGAAAAGCGGGGTTCCACAAGGGTCAGTACTTCCACCATTATTGTGGATATCGAGTCAGAGGTGTCCCTGTTTGCAGGTGATGTGAAACTAATGAGGATAATACAAACAGAAATAGACCAGGAAATACTACAAATGTATCTGGACAAGCTGCAGGATTAGTCTGACAAGTGGCTATTGGAATTTAACCACAAGCAAATGCAAAGTTATGGAATTCGGGGAAAGACATAGAAGACTTAAAACAGTGTACAGGATTGGGGGACAAAGACTGGAAAACTTCCTGAAAGAGAAGGACCTCGGGGTGAGCATAGTTCCTAGCATTTCACCTGAGGTACACATCAGCCACATAACCTCTGCAACAAACGCCAGATTGACAAATTTAAAAGTAACTTTTAGGAACATGAACAAGGAGGCATTCACGATCATATACACTGCATATATGAGGCCCAGAATTTAACCCACATCTAGTTAAGCATGTAAAGAAGCTGGAAAAAGTACAGAGGTTTTGGAAGGAAACTAGTCCCAGAGCTGAGGGGTATGATCTGCGAAGAGAGGTTAGAGTAGCTAAACCTGACAACACTTAAGAGGACAGAGGGACCAGAGGTGACATAATTATGACGTACAAAATACTAAGAGGAACTGACAGGGAGAATGTTTGAGAGGCGGGCCTTAGGTGCACGAGGACACAGCTGGAAGTTATAATACAGATGAGTCACAAGGATGTCAGGAAATACTTCTTTAGCGTTAGAGTGGTCAGAAAGTTTAACGACCTAGACAGTGAAGTGGTAGAGGCAGAATCCATACAGTGCTTTAAGAAGAGGTATGATAAGGCTCACACAGCCCGGAGAGAGTGAAACCAGTAGCGGCCAGTAAACAGGCGGGGCCAGGAGCTGAGATTCTACCCTTATATCAAAAAATAGATGAGTACATCACAGGTAGGTGAATGTATACGCTTTTGAAGTTTAAGAGGTGGGGCCAGGAGCCAAGTCTCGACCCCCGCACACAACTTGGTTGAGTACACACAAAGACCTTCTCTTCTCTCTCCAACTCTCCTTCTTATCACTCCTCTTCCTCCTTCTATTCCTATTCCTCCTCTTTCCTCGTATAATGCACTTGCTGACTCAAACCTCTCAGTCTTAACGCAGTATTCCAATTATCGTAAGTAATATGACCTCCCCCTCCCACCCCCAGGCGTCTGTCCACCACCCTCTCACCTAACATGATAGCTAGCTCACCACCTAACATGATAGCTAGCTTACCACCTAACATGATAGCTAGCTCACCACCTAACATGATAGCTAGCTTACCACCTAACATGATAGCTAGCTCACCACCTAACATGATAGCTAGCTCACCACCTAACATGATAACTAGCTCACCACCTAACATGATAACTAGCTCACCACCTAACATGATAGCTAGCTCACCACCTAACAGAATAGTTCACTACCTAACATGATAGCTAGCTTACCACCTAACATGATAGCTAGCGCACCACCTAACAGAATAGTTCACCACCTAACATGATAGCTAGCTTACCACCTAACATGATAGCTAGCACCACCTAACAGAATAGTTCCACCTAACATGATAGCTAGCTTACCACCTAACATGATAGCTAGCCACCACCTAACATGATAGCTAGCTACCACCTAACAGAAGCTAGTTCACACCTAACATGATAGCTAGCTTACCACCTAACATGATAGCTAGCGCACCACCTAACAGAATAGTTCACCACCTAACATGATAGCTAGCTTACCACCTAACAGAATAGTTCACCACCTAACATGATAGCTAGCTCACCACCTAACATGATAGCTAGCTCACCACCTAACATGATAGCTAGCTCACCACCTAACATGATAGCTAGCTCACCACCTAACATGATAGCTAGCTCACCACCTAACATGATAGCTAGCATACCACCTAACATGATAGCTAGCTCACCACCTAACATGATAGCTAGTTCACCACCTAACATGATAGCTAGCTCACCACCTAACATGATAGCTAGCTCACCACCTAACATGATAGCTAGCTCACCACCTAACATGATAGCTAGCTCACCACCTAACATGATAGCTAGCTCACCACCTAACATGATAGCTAGCTCACCACCTAACATGATAGCTAGCTCACCACCTAACAGAGTAGTTCACCACCTAACATGATAGCTAGCTCACCACCTAACATGATAGCTAGTTCACCACCTAACATGATAGCTAGCTCACCACCTAACATGATAGCTAGCTCACCACCTAACATGATAGCTAGCTCACCACCTAACATGATAGCTAGCTCACCACCTAACATGATAGCTAGCTCCACCAACATGATAGCTCTCACCACCTAACAGATAGCTAGCTCACCACCTAACATGATAGCTAGCTCACCACCTAACAGATAGTTCACCACCTAACATGATAGCTAGCTCACCATCTAACAGGATAGTTCACCACCTAACATGATAGCTAGCTCACCACCTAACAGATAGTTCACCACCTAACATGATAGCTAGTCACACCTAACAGATAGTTCACTACCTAACATGATAGCTAGCTCACCTCAGTTCACCACCTAACAGACATAGTATCTAACAAACCTAACATGATAGCTAGCTCACCACCTAACAGAATAGTTCACCACCTAACATGATAGCTAGCTCACCACCTAACAGAATAGTTCACCACCTAACATGATAGCTAGATCACCACCTAACATGATCTACATTTACCTTCATAAGGTCACAGCTACTTCTTAAATCACATCTACCACATCAAGTCTCATCTGCCTCATAGATCTACATCTACCCTCAGTATTTTATCAAACCTCATTGACGTTACCTCAGGGATCTCTCTACACTCTGACCTACCAAGATCATGTAAACTGTGAGGGTATCAATGACGTTACCTCAGGGATCTCTCTACACTTTGTCCTACCAAGATCATGTAAACAGTGAGGGTATCATTGACGTTACCTCAGGGATCTCTCTACACTTTGTCCTACCAAGATCATGTAAACAGTGAGGTATCATTGACGTTACCTCAGGGATCTCTACACTTTGTCCTACCAAGATCATGTAAACAGTGAGGGTATCATTGACGTTACCTCAGGGATCTCTCTACACTTTGTCCTACCAAGATCATGTAAACAGTGAGGGTATCATTGACGTTACCTCAGGGATCTCTCTACACTCTGACCTACCAAGATCATGTAAACAGTGAGGGTATCATTGACGTTACCTCAGGGATCTCTCTACACTTTGTCCTACCAAGATCATGTAAACAGTGAGGGTATCATTGACGTTACCTCAGGGATCTCTCTACACTCTGACCTACCAAGATCATGTAAACAGTGAGAGTGTCATTGACGTTACCTCAGGGATCTCTCTACACTTTGTCCTACCAAGATCATGTAAACAGTGAGGGTATCATTGACGTTACCTCAGGGATCTCTCTACACTATGACCTACCAAGATCATGTAAACAGTGAGAGTGTCATTGACGTTACCTCAGGGATCTCTCTACACTCTGACCTACCAAGATCATGTAAACAGTGAGGGTATCATTGACGTTACCTCAGGGATCTCTCTACACTCTGACCTACCAAGATCATGTAAACAGTGAGGGTATCATTGACGTTACCTCAGGGATCTCTCTACACTCTGACCTACCAAGATCATGTAAACAGTGAGGGTATCATTGACGTTACCTCAGGGATCTCTCTACACTTTGACCTACCAAGATCATGTAAACAGTGAGGGTATCATTGCCGTTACCTCAGGGATCTCTCTACACTTTGACCTACCAAGATCATGTAAACAGTGAGGGTATCATTGACGTTACCTCAGGGATCTCTCTACACTTTGACCTACCAAGATCATGTAAACAGTGAGGGTATCCAGCATCATGCTAGCGAGTAACTCACTACAGCAGCAGTTAGTAACGTAACTTGCCATTAGAAGGAGAGTAACGAGGCTGCGAGGCGTCAGATCAGAATTTATTTACATGTTCACCTTCTTCAGTCTTGTCAGACATTATCATCATTATAATCATTGTTGAGGTCGTAAGTCCTGCTGGTTCAGGGTTACACATAAATGTTGTTGGTGTAAAAACACCGGTAGAGGGAAAGTTTGGGGTTGTAAAATGTACTCACCTACCTGTGTTTGTAGGGGTCGATTCACAGCGCCTGGCCCAGCCTCTTGGCTACTGTCGGCCGGTTTAGTGATTTTTAGCTTGCAGGGCTCCCGGTCGTACTTACTCTTGAGACTGTGTGTGGCTCCACTTACTAGCATGAGGCTGAAAACTAACTATTTTTAACGTCCTTCCCATGGCTCATCAGCGTGTTTGCATGTCATCTGTGTCGCCTGTCTATTACCTGTCATCTGTGTTGCCTGTCTCTTAACTCTTATCTGTCTCTCACCACATCTCATACTATCTCTGTCCACTTCATCCAGTCTTCTGAGCATTTTGTATGTCATGATTATGTCTCCCAAGGTATATGACCTTATGTGTACATATATACACACACACTGAGAGGTGTGTATCTCTCAGTGTGTGTCACTGCACAGGACTCACGAAATCGTAATGACACGATTGCAAACAAACCATACCACGGGTGGGGTTCGAACCCGCGGTCAGAGACTCAAAACTCCAGACCGTCGCGTAAGCCACTGGGCCAGCTACGGTCTGGAGTTTTGAGACTCTCACACCGCGGGTTCGAACCCCACCCATGGTATGCACATACACTGTGAATAACACTCACCACACAATAACTGGAACAATGGTGAAGCAAGCCTTAGCCTGGAGAGGGAAACATATAGGCAACGTTTCGGTCCCTACCATACCATCATCAAGTCGCTATTAATCTTTGACAGATTCATAATTATCTAGGAGGGGGCGAAACGTCGTCTAGAGTTTCGTTCCTAACTCGCCTGCGGGTTGTGAATCAATGAGACTTGGTTTGGAAAGGAATCATCTGTTGTTATTCAGTGAAGGTGAATAACAAGACACCTGTCTCCAGTACCTGTGTTTCCACCCGTACCGGGAATCGAAGCACGGATCTCATTGTGTGAGCTAAGTGCGCTACCAACCGAGCTACGGGACGAGGATCATTTAAGAGTGCAGTGCCACTCTTGTTGCTGAGTGCAGTTGTTATGGTCTATTTGGACGAGTGTTCTGTATTATTTAATTTGCATCAGCTTGCATTGGCTGGGGATGATCTCCATCAGCCACTTTCCTGACCATTAATAAAAACATAGGAAAGTGCAGGTGGGTCTCGTCGTGTGTGTGAGAGAGAGAAGAGAGAGCGAGAGTTGTGTGTATGTGAGTGAGAGAGAGAGAGAGAAGAGAGAGAGAGAGAGTTTTGTGTGTGTGTGTGCGTGTGTGTGAGAGAGAGAGTTGCGTGTGTGTGAGAGAGAGAGTTGCGTGTGTGTGAGAGAGAGAGTTGCGTGTGTGTGTAAATCAAGCTTTTAGCTTCATAAATGTGAATGCATAATTTGCAATCCAATATAATTGATATATTATATTACTGACCATCAGCTGCAGCTGACACATTACTCACCTCTCTACTTTATAATAAATTATTCTTAATAGACTTTATTACTACTTACTGAGCAATATATTACACCGGAAACTGCTTTAGTCACTTATTATTATTATTATTATTATTATTATTATGATTATGATTATTATTATTATGATTATTATTAGTTTTATTAGTTTTATTATTATTATTATTAGTTTTATTATTATTATTAGTTTTATTATTATTATTATTAGTTTTATTATTATTATTATTACTTTTATTATTATTATTATTAGTTTTATTATTATTATTATTATTATTAGTTTTATTATTATTAGTTTTATTATTATTATTATTATTATTATTATTATTAGTTTTATTATTATTATTATTAGTTTTATTATTATTATTATTATTATTATTATTAGTTTTATTATTATTATTATTTTTATTATTACTTGTATTATTATTATTATTATTATTATTATTATTATTATTATTATTAAATTTTGATACTGTGCATATATTAATTTTAAACATGTATAAATTTGTTCGTAAGGTGTAAGTGTGTGTTAGTTACCATATTGTCCTAGGCACATGTCAGTTAGACACTAGGCCTGTTGTATGTATGTGTGTGTGTAACGAAACACTTCGAAATGTTTCGGCCCCGCCGGGAATTGAACCCGGGCCCTCCGTGCGTGAAGCAAGAGCGCTAGCCACCATGCTAGCGTCATGATACCTCTTCTGCTGTGAATGATAGCGTCATGATACCTCTCCTGCTGTGAATGGTAGCGTCATGATACCTCTCCTGCTGTGAATGGTAACGTCATGATACCTCTCCTGCTGTGAATGATAACGTCAGTATGATACCTCTCCTGCTGTGAATGATAACGTCAGTATGATACCTCTCCTGCTGTGAATGGTAACGTCATGATACCTCTCCTGCTGTGAATGGTAACGTCATGATACCTCTCCTGCTGTGAATGATAACGTCAGTATGATACCTCTCCTGCTGTGAATGATAACGTCAGTATGATACCTCTCCTGCTGTGAATGATAACGTCATGATACCTCTCCTGCTGTGAATGATAACGTCAGTATGATACCTCTCCTGCTGTGAATGATAACGTCAGTATGATACCTCTCCTGCTGTGAATGGTAACGTCATGATACCTCTCCTGCTGTGAATGATAACGTCAGTATGATACCTCTCCTGCTGTGAATGGTAACGTCATGATACCTCTCCTGCTGTGAATGATAACGTCAGTATGATACCTCTCCTGCTGTGAATGATAACGTCAGTATGATGCCTCTCCTGCTGTGAATGATAACGTCAGTATGATACCTCTCCTGCTGTGAATGATAACGTCAGTATGATACCTCTCCTGCTGTGAATGATAACGTCATGATACCTCTCCTGCTGTGAATGATAACGTCAGTATGATACCTCTCCTGCTGTGAATGGTAACGTCATGATACCTCTCCTGCTGTGAATGATAACGTCATGATACCTCTCCTGCTGTGAATGATAACGTCAGTATGATACCTCTCCTGCTGTGAATGGTAACGTCATGATACCTCTCCTGCTGTGAATGATAACGTCAGTATGATACCTCTCCTGCTGTGAATGGTAACGTCATGATACCTCTCCTGCTGTGAATGATAACGTCAGTATGATACCTCTCCTGCTGTGAATGATAACGTCAGTATGATGCCTCTCCTGCTGTGAATGATAACGTCAGTATGATACCTCTCCTGCTGTGAATGATAACGTCAGTATGATGCCTCTCCTGCTGTGAATGATAACGTCAGTATGATGCCTCTCCTGCTGTGAATGATAACGCCAGTATGATACCTCTCCTGCTCTAGTTGTGGTTGCAGGGGTCGAGTCATAGCTCCTGGCCCTGTGTATGTATGTGTGGTGAAGTCATCTACATGCACTCACCTATACGTAATTGCAGGAATGATCGATTCACAGCTCCCTGTTCCAAGAGCCTTATCATACCTCTTCTTAAAGCTATGTATGGATCCTGCCTCCACTACTTCACCAGATTGTTCTGCTTCCTGACAACTCTAAGGCTATAGAAATAATTCCTAACATCCCAATGACTCATCTCAGTGTTCGACTTCAAGTTATTCAATCTTGTGTCTCATCTCTGCAACATTCTTTCCATGTTCACCTTGTCCCTTCCTCTCAGTATTTTGTACGTCCTTATCATGTACCTCCTGTCATCCAGTGTCATGAGGTTGTGTGTTTATATATATATATATATATATATATATATATATATATATATATATATATATATATATATATATATATATATATATATATAATGCCGAATATGTAAAACTTGCTATTTTGGCTTAAATATCAACGATCTTCTTGCCGAATAAGGCAAGTGAAAATTTGTATATGCAATAATTTCAAAAATCATTCTGAACCTACCGAAAAAATATGTTTCATTGTGTTTATTATTAAATTATTGTAAACTTATCCAAAATATATTTAGTTGGATTAGGATAAATTAAATTGCGCTTGTTATAATAAGGTTAGGTAAGTTTTCTAAGGTTCTTTTGGTACTAAATTATTAATTTTTATATTAACATAAATGAAAAAAATATATCAACGTATAAGAGAAATTTTTAGAAAGGACTTAATTTTAAATGAGTATATATATATATATATATATATATATATATATATATATATATATATATATATATATATATATATATATATATATATATATATATATATATATATATAGGCAGTTGAGTGTGTGGGTGCAGGGTGGTAGCAACAAGAGTCTGGTGGATCAGGTAGTGAGCGAGGTAACATGGTCTGTGGTGGATCTGCTGTGGTTGAACAACTCTGGAAGGTGGTCACAGGTAGGTGGCTGTGTGTACATTGAACAGTGAGTAACAGGAAGCTTAACGTGGTTTAATAGGTGACATAACTGGATGAGAGTTATACAGTATACATAATAACTTCCACTCCAGTCTTTATTGTTCACCCGCTGTTGTTGAACACTGGCACCTCAACACACATATCACAACTATTTTCCAGTGAAAATGTGTGAAGAAGGATTTTGTGGGTAGTGGTAGTGGTGGTGGTGGTGGTAGTGTTGGTAGTGGTGGTGGTAGTGGTGGTAATGGTGGTGGTAGTGGTAGTGGTGGTGTAGTTGTGGTGATAGTGGTGGTTGTGGTGGCGGTGGTAATGGTAGTGGTGGTGGTGATATTAGTTGTAGTGGTTGTGGTAGTGTTGATGTAGATTGCTGCAGTAGTGGTAGCGGAGATACTGGTGTTGCAGTACATGACTGTGCCATAATCACAGTCGGATGGGGTTAGAACCCATGGCGAGTGAATCGTAAAACTGCAGGCATGTCCAGCATATCACAACACCAGTTAGTCAGGAGACATTGGAAAAATAAACACATAAGCAGTATAATGTGATACTTTATTGACAACGTTTCACCCACGCAGTGGGCTTTATCGAGTCACAAACAGATGTATTCCTTCACTAGGTACGCAGTCACCTACAACAGTGTGTGTACAGTGTCAACACTAGCCAGTTCCATCAACGAACAGTATATGTTGTAACAATCAGCAGTGAGTAGTCTCAACTACAGACAGTGAATACACTATCACAACAAATTAAGATAGACAGCACTCTGGTGTGTACCAGTTGTCAGTCGCAGAGTGTGGCCGATCACAACGATTTAATGGATTCATATTGAATAAATTTAGATTTAGAAAGGATATAGGAAAGCATTGGTTTGGAAACAGAGTAGTCGATGAGTGGAACAGTTTTCCTAGTAGGGTTATTGAAGCTAAAACCTTGGGCAGCTTCAAATTTAGGTTAGATAAAAAGATGAGTGAGAGGGGTTGGACTTGCACATTGAAAATGGGACCTGCCTAGTATGGGCCAGTAGGCCTGCTGCAGTGTTCCTCCTATGTTCTTATTACCACAGACGAGGTGATCACAACAGCCAGTTAACTCCTGTACGATCACAATACAACAACAACAACAGTGACAGCTAAAAAAGACAGGGTTGTATTCTTTCACTAACATAGACGACTCTATTATTAATAAAGTTGTTTTTAAGATAAATCTACTAGTGGCAGTAGATGGTAACACTGAGATGTAAATTATAGTGACACAGTAGATAGTATGGTAACACAGGAGGTGTAGATGATGGTGACACAGTAGATAGTATGGTAACACAGGAGGTGTAGATGATGGTGACACAGGAGGTAGTATGGTAACATAGGAGGTGTAGATGATGGTGACACAGTAGATAGTATGGTAACACAGGAGGTGTAGATGATGGTGACACAGTAGATAGTATGGTAACACAGGAGGTGTAGATGATGGTGACACAGTAGCAGTATGGTAACACAAGTAGGATGTTGACACAGTAAAGATGTACAAGTCTGTGAATAGAAAGGTGACACAGTAGGGGAAATGTCTTTACACAGAGTTGTATGTCATGACACAGTAACATATGGAACATCAGGAAATGGGGGAACACTAGCAGACTGGAACCGAGCTGGATCACCAAACAATTTTCAAGTCCTTAAAAAAAGGCATCCACTACCTGATTTATCCCATAAGTCTGTTTGTTCACTGACACACACATTACACAACAACACATAGAAGGAGGAACACTGCAGACGCCACCACACAACACACAACCACAAAACCACCACATTGCACTAAAATTATCCATAAGTCTGTTTGTTATAACATTGACATATAATTAAATTTTGATGCCATTAAGGTTGATGTCGTGGTAATTGCATCAGTCTCACCGTGACGTAGCCTTGACGCAGCCTTGACGCAGCCTTGACGCTGCCGTGAAGCAGCCGTGACTCCAGCCTTCAGAGTGGTCCCTGCGTAATAAATTAGGCCCTTAACACCCCCAACTGACCAGGTAAAACTGGTCAGTTACCAAGAACTCATTTAAAATTAAGTCCTTTCTAAAATTTTCTCTTATACATTTAAAGATATTTTTTTTCATTTATGTTAATATAAAAAATAATGATTTTTTTACCAAAAGAACCTTAGAAAACTTTCGTAACCTTATTATAACAAGCTCAATTTAATTTAGCCTAATCCAACTAAATATATTTTATATAAGTTTGCAATAATTTAATAATAAACAAACACAATGAAAAATATTTTTTTCGTTGGATTCAGAATGATTTTTGCGAAATTATTGCATACACAAATTTTTGCTTGCCCTATTCGGCAAGAAGTGCGTTGCCAAAATCTCAAGTTTTACTTATTCGATACACATATACACGTGTTTTGTTCCCATAGGCTCGGAGTCCCTTGGCTCATGAGGAAAGAGTGCATCTAAGTTCCTTAAGAGCTAGGCAAAAGACTCATCAAGGTACTAGGAATCCCAGGGCAGCTAGTTTTCTGTTCCAGCGACTCAGCGATGCTGTTCAGAGGGGTAATGCCTGCTGTATCTTGGGCACGGGCCCCAGCTCTGAGGAGCTGGATGAGATTTTCGCATTATAATCAGTGACAAACATGTAACAATATGTACTAGACATGTATATCATGTACACCTCAAGTACTGCATATGCCATCTTTATATCAACAATGTATCTCTTAAATCTTTTTTACCATATTATGTAATAAAATATACCTATTGGTAAAAAAGAATGAAAAGATGGGGTGGTAGGGGAAGTGGAATATTCAAATGGCTTCAACGTTTCAGTGCTAAATTAATTACCATTATCAGAATTCCTTTCTATGTGTCATGGGGAGTTCTAAGATAGTTGTGGGTAAGTTAATTAAGATACTCTGTGAGGTTTCAGACAGTCTAGAAGACAGAGTTAAGTACCTGCACCTCCCTCCTCGTGTCCAGGAGTCCTCTGCCTCTCCTTATCCTACACCACTGGTAAGGAATGTCTTACAATAGCTGTTGAGAGAAGCTTGACGGTATCGTCTCCCATTGTATCGTTTATTGGTGTGTTATTGTGCGTGAAACTCTCCTGTGACCTCCCTCCTACACACACACACATATACACGGGGTCAGTGACCAAGTGGTTCTGAGCTTCTAATACATAGTAGAGTTACAAGTGGAGAGGGAAGCAGGAAGGGCAGGACGAACGAAGCCAAACTACAAGAGATGGGACTACAGAGTACAGTCTAGAGGGCCAGAGACTACAAACCTTACTCAAGTAAAAGGATCTTAGGGTGAGTATAACACCGAGCACATCAACCAAATAACTGCTGCAGCATACGGGCGCCTGGCAAACCTAAGAATACCATTCAGACATCTTAATAAGGAATCGTTCAGGACCCTGTACACCGTGTATGTCAGGCCTATATTGGAGTATGCAGCACCAGTTTGGAACCCACACCTAGCCAAGCATGTAAGGAAATTAGAGAAAGTGCAAAGGTTTGCAACAAGGCTAGTACCGGAGCTAAGGGGTATGTCCTACGAGGAGAGGTTAAGTGAAATCGACCTGACGACAACACTGGAAGACAGGAGAGATAGGGGAGATATGATAACGACATATAAAATACTGAAAGGAATTGACAAGGTGGACAGAGACAGGATGTTCCAGAGATGGGACACAACAACAAGGAGTCACAATTGGAAGTTAAAGACTCAGTTGAATCACAGGGATGTTAGGAAGTATTTCTTCAGTCACAGAGTTGTCAGGAAGTGGAACAGTCTGGGAAGTGATGTAGTGGAGGCAGGATCCATACATAGCTTTAAGAAGAGGTACGATAAATCTCATGGCGCAGTGAAGAGGCAGGCCAGGAGCTGTGACTCGACCCCTGAAACTCACAAATAGGTGAGTACAACTGAGTACACACACACACACAGAAGAGATACGATAAAGCTCATGGAGAGGGAGTGGACCTAGTATCGACCAGGGAAGAGTCGGGGCCAGGAGCTGTGAATCGACTCTTGCAACCACAAATAAGTGAGTACAAATAGGTGAGTACACACACACACACTCCAGGCTGAGAGACTGCTTTCCTCAAACTCCTGATCTTCAATTATTCTTCTCTGTATTGGACTGAGGAAGCCACTGGTGGGCGAAACGTTTCCACAATAAAGATACCCAGGTGTTGCCCAAGTGTCTAATTCATGAAGCTGTCGGTTGATGATACAGGTTCCCAAGTGTACATGTGTCTTATTGATGCAGGTGAAGACGTGGTGGAGTGGTGGTAAGGCCACATGTGAGGGAGAGTGCAGGTGTGGAACGTAGCTTAGCATGCCAAGGATCACTGATGACACGCTAGGCGTGGCGTTAACTCCAACCAAATGACGCTAGTTAACATGGCGACTAATTTGAATATCTTGTTCTCTTGGATGAGTTATGTTCCTCTCATCCATCTGAGGGGAGAGACAGCACCAGTCATCAGATATCATGATGCTGAGGTCTTAATCTTTCAGTTATCATCAAATATTATGGTAATTAGGTCTTAATCTTTCAGTTATCATCAAAATATTATAGGTCAACTTAGTTTTTTTAATCTTTTCAGTTATCATCAAATATTATGGTAATTAGGTCTTAATCTCTCAGTTTTATCATCAAATATTAATGAAATTAGGTATTACTATCTCTCAGTTATCATCAAATATCATGATAATTAGGTCTTAATCTCTCAGTTATCATCAAATATCATGATAATTAGGTCTTAATCTCTCAGTTATCATCAAATATTATGGTAATTAGGTCTTAATCTCTCAGTTATCATCAAATATTATGGTAATTAGGTCTTAATCTCTCAGTTATCATCAAATATCATGGTAATTAGGTCTTAATCTCTCAGTTATCATCAAATATTATGGTAATTAGGTCTTAATCTCTCAGTTATCATCAAATATGATGGTGGTGAGGTGGCCCGTGCAGTTGCTGGCCAGGCACACTGGAGTTTAACCTGACTGATCCATCAGTGGACACATTGTTCTCAGTGTTCATTATGCTACTTCTCCAACTTTTATTCATTTTTTTTTTCACTTTTCTCATTGTCCTTTTATTTCCTGCTTCCCTTTCACCCCGTGCCTCTTCCACCTCTCCTCCTCATCTCTCTCTTTCTTCTCTCTCTCTCTCTCTCTCTCTCTCTCTCTCTCTCTCTCTCTCTCTCTCTCTCTCTCTCTCTCTCTCTCTCTCTCTCTCTCTTCCCTCCTCCCTCCCTCCTCCCACCCTCACTCTGTCTCAGTAAGAGGATTGTCGCCTTTCTCGTAATGAAAGAGGAAATTTGATCAAGAGTTTTCAGTCCTCAGTGCCTCTTCTCTCAGTCTCTTCTCTCAGTACCTCTTCTCAGTGCCTCTTCTCAGTGCCTCTACCCTGAGTGCCTCTCCCCTCAGTGCCTGGAGGTCCTGAGGTATGGAGGTGTTAACAACTGCTACCATCATTGACACCTCAAAAGTTGTGGAAATGTTGGATATGAGAGAAAGTGATCAGTGGAGAAGCTTTCAGTGTTCTTATGTGAGTGTTCTTGTTTTATCCGTCAGTATACTTGTTATGATCGACTGTGTGCTTGTTATATCAGTGTAATTATGTCACTGTGCACTATTGCATCAATCAAGGCATGTGATATATCGATCAGTGTACTTGATATATCAGTTAGTATAAATGTTATATCAATGTAGTTGATATATCAGTATAGGTCATGGTGTTATATCAGTGTAGTTGTTATATCAGTGTAGTTGATATATCAATCAGTATAGTTATATCAGTGCAGCTATATCAGTCTGTGTACTTGTTATATTTGCATGTGCAGTGTGTGTATACTGAACTGTAGCAGTGTTCAGGTGATGGCCTTGCAGTGTAAACAAGTCAGTATGGAAATATACACGTGTTATTCATACTATTGAAGGAGATGAGAACCTTAATCACACTCTGGGGTGAGGTGCTTGGGAGGTGTGCAAGGAAGGAAGGAGGGAGGGTGAATGAGAGGAAGAAAGGAAGGAAGAAGATAGGAAGGCAGTTACGGAGGGAAGAGAAAGTGTTACGATGGAAGTGAGACAAGGAACGAATGAGAGAGAGAAAGATTGAGAGATAGTTCCAGTGATCTTACTCTGGTTATCTTTCACCAGTAATGTCTCTCCTCATCTATACAGAACCTGTCTGGATATTCCTCACATCGAGACGCAAATCTCCCCCTCCATGCGAGATTCTTAGGAAAGTCTCTAGCACTTGAGGCGAGACTCGAGGACAGATCTCGAGTATTTCCTTAGTCTCGTTCGCTACTCTCTCTCTCTCTCTCTCTCTCTTCCCTCGAAAAGACCGACCATAAAACTGTCAGAAGGTTTTTGAGATCAGGAGATGCAGTAGGAATAAATGTTTGAAGAAATGGTAGAGACAAAGGCAGTAATTTGTGGAGATGAGAGGTGGTTGGTGGGAGGGGGAAGCACTCCAGCGCCAGCCTAACCATTTTTTTTAGGTCTTTCCTAAAGTGGTAGTTTTAAGTGACTGCCTAAATTGGTTTTGCTTCTATGCAAAAAACAGTGTTGTACGGAAGTGTTGAAGTCAACGAGTGATGTTGCAGAAGTAATGGATATGACAATGGAGAGCAAGAGCTTGGTAATTATCCTGGGATATTAACCACCGTCAGCAGCAGGTCAAGGAATACATAACGATGATAGATGCCGTGAAAAGTCTTGAAAATCCTTCACTAAATATCCTCCAGGGTTTGCGCTTGTACCTTGACAATGCTGCGTCCTCATCGCTTCACAAAATGTATGTGTGTGTGTATGTTCATGTATGTGTGTGTGTGTGTGTGTGTGTGTGTGGTTCTTGATTATGGTTTCTGTGTGATAGCTAGAGAATGCCTCTTCTGGTTGACTTCAAACTTAAAGACTGGTTCGTCCTACTTATAAGAAAGTTAAGATTGTTACTGGAGAGTGTAGATGTCAGCTCTTACCATTTATATTGTGATAATGGTGGGATTTTTGTCAGTGAGGAAGTTTGTGTGTGATTCTTGAGATCACTTGTAATCTTTAATGGTTGATGACTCTTATATAACAGTATGTTATCTTGTGCGTGCAGGTCGTGCACGTACTCTTGTGCGTGCAGGTCGTGCACGTACAACTTGTGGGTGGAGGTCGTGCACGTACAACGTGCACGTACATTTTCTAGCGGACTTTATCAATTTTTATATTTTTTTCGATTCAGCGCCATAACCTGTGAAAGTTTTAATTCGTCAATTTTATTCAAATAAATTGGTTTTCTTGCATTTACTGTAGAATGCCTCTTATGATCGTCTTCAAACCTTCAGCACTGATGTTGCTTACTCAGACGAAGCTTTGGATTAATTTTTGGGTTATGAAGCTGGATATTTTATTGAAGAAATGCGGAAATTTTAAATATTGGTTTTCATGTGACACTTTGTAACTACCTCATCCGACTGACTTCAAACCTTCAATTTAAATGTCTTGAGAATGCATCTTCCAATTGGCTTCAAACCTTTAACTAATATAACTTGAGAATGCAGCTTCCTATTGGCTTCAAACCTTCAACCAAGATATCTCGACAAAGCAACTTAAAATGGTGGTATATTTTGGGATATTTGGTCTCTGTGCAATAGTTAGTGAATGCTTCTTCAGCTTGGCTTCAAACTTCCTAAGCTGGTGCACTTTAGCCGAAGGTTAAAATTGGTCTTAATCCTAGTAGGTGTCAATATGCCATTTTTTCTTGAAATTGAAATATTAGTTTCCATGTGATATCTTGTAGCTGACTTCCGACTGACTAAATTTTCAACGCTGAAATGTAACTGCGTTTTGCCGCACTCTGCACTATTTTTTCGCGTGCATCGAGGAAGAGAAGGCTGGGCTTATCGGATACGGGATTGCCTTCCTCGAATCAAACAGCCATCGAAACACATCATCAAGTTAAGCCAATAGACGATGCTAGATAGATATGAAAAAAGGGAAGAGGGACTGTGAAATGATGTGAGAGAAGTGAGTGAAATGATGTGAGAGAAGTGAAGGAAATGATGTGAGAGAAATGAAGGAAATGATGTAAGTGATAGAAGTGAAGGAAATAAGAATATTAACAGCTATAACCAGCTGTTCCTTTCTCAGCCACCACCTGCAGCAACCAGCTGATGCTCTCAGCCACCACCTGACCTGCAGCAGCCAGCTGGTGTTCACTCAGCCACCCGCTGCAGCAGCCAGCTGTGCACTGGGAAGCACCAATTTCTGCTACAATATACCCTCTGCTCTCTCAGCGAAATCTCGTATATTTCTTCACGTACAATCTTGGTATAATCTCCTTAACCTCTCTCTCTCTCTCTTGGTATACCTCTCACTCTATTGGTATACCTCTCTCTCTCTCTCGTATACCTCTCTCTCTCTCTCTCTCTCTCTTCCTCACTTAGTATACCTCTCCCTCGCCTTTTTCTTTCTCTTAGTATACCTTTGCTTAACCTCTCTCTCTCTCTTGGTATTAATTTCTCTCTCTCTTGGTATACCTTTCCTTAACCTCTCTCTCTTGGTATATCCCTCCCTACCCTCTCTCCTGGTATACTTCATTGACATCAAATAAGCCAGTAAGCCAAGAATATCAAATTCTATTATGAAGTATGTCTCTATGACGAGATTCCTGGATACCTGAAAACATCCAGAGGCTAATCTTCGTTAGTATGCTTGGAATATTAGTTAGTATGCTTGGAATATTCGTTAATATGCTTGGAATATTCGTTAGTATGCTTGGAATATTCGTTAGTATGCTTGGAATATTGGTTAGTATGCTAATATTGGTTTAGTATGCTTGGAATATTGCTGGATTTGTAGTATGCTTGGAATATTGGTTAGTATGCTTGGAATATTGGTTAGTATGCTTGGAATATTGTTAGTATGCTTGGAATATTGGTTAGTATGCTTGGAATATTGGTTAGTATGCTTGGAATATTGGTTAGTATGCTTGGAATATTGGTTAGTATGCTTGGAATATTGGTTAGTATGCTTGGAATATTCATTCGTAAGCTGTATAGGCTGATATTCAGTTTAGTTGAATTTGTTAATGAATCTGTGACGTGGATATTTATTTTATCTTCAGTGATGAACTGTAGTGACTATGAAGGATCTGGATGATCTAGTGAAGTGAAGGCCTACATGAGTGAACAGTGAATAGTGATCCTAAGTGACAGTGAAGGACCTGAGTGACAGTGAAGGACCTGAGTGACAGTGAAGGACCCTGGATGACAGTGAAGGATCCTGAGGTGAAGCAGTTGAATGAGGACGTGAACCTGAGTGACAGTGAAGGATCTGAGTGACAGTGAAGGATCCTGAGTGACAGTGAAGGATCTGAGTACTGAAGATCTGATGACAGTGAAGGATCCTGAGTGACAGTGAAGGACCCTGAGTGACAGTGAAGGATCCTGAGTGACAGTGAAGGACCCTGAGTGACAGTGAAGGATCCTGAGTGACAATGAAGGACCCTGAGTGACAGTGAAGGATCCTGAGTGACAGTGAAGGACCCTAAGTGACAGTGAAGGATCATTAGTGACAATGAAGGATCCTGAGTGACAGTGAAGGATCCTGAGTGACAGTGAAGGATCCTGAGTGACAGTGAAGATCCTGAGGACGTGAAGGACCTGAGTGACAGTGAAGGATCCTGAGTGACAGTGAAGGATCCTGAGTGACAGTGAAGGATCTGAGTGACAGTGAAGGATCCTGAGTGACAGTGAGATCAGACGTGAAGGACCTGAGTGACAGTGAAGGATCCTGAGTGACAGTGAAGGATCCTGAGTGACAGTGAAGGATCCTGAGTGACAGTGAGGATCCTGAGACAGTGAAGGATCCTGAGTGACAGTGAAGGATCCTGAGTGACAGTGAGGGATCCTGAGGACAGTGAAGGATCCTGAGTGACAGTGAAGGATCCTGAGTGACAGTGAAGGATCCTGAGTGACAGTGAAGGATCCTGAGTGACAGTGAAGGATCCTGAGTGACAGTGAAGGATCCTGAGGACAGTGAAGTATCCTGAGTGACAGGAAGGATCCTGAGTGACAGTGAGGATCCTGAGAGGCAGTGAGGATCCTGAGAGACACTGAAGGATCCTGAGTGACAGTGAAGGATCCTGAGGACAGTGAAGGACCTGAGTGACAGTGAAGGATCCTGAGTGCAGTGAAGGATCCTGAGAGAGCAGTGAAGGATCCTGAGTGACAGTGAAGGATCCTGAGTGACAGTGAAGGATCCTGAGTGACAGTGAAGGATCCTGAGTGACAGTGAAGGATCCTGAGTGACAGTGAAGGATCCTGAGTGACAGTGAAGGATCCTGAGTGACAGTGAAGGATCCTGAGTGACAGTGAAGGATCCTGAGTGACAGTGAAGGATCCTGAGTGACAGTGAAGGACCTGAGTGACAGTGAAGATCCTGAGTGACAGTGAAGGATCCTGAGTGACAGTGAGGATCCTGAGGACAGTGAAGGATCCTGAGGACAGTGAAGGATCCTGAGTGACAGTGAAGGATCCTGAGGACAGTGAAGGATCCTGAGTGACAGTGAAGGATCCTGAGTGACAGTGAAGGATCCTGAGTGACAGTGAAGGATCCTGAGTGACAATGAAGGACCCTGAGTGACAGTGAAGTATCCTGAGTGACAGGGAAGGATCCTGAGTGACAGTGGAGGATCCTGAGAGGCAGTGGAGGATCCTGAGAGACACTGAAGGATCCAGAGAGACACTGAAGGATCCTGAGAGACAGTGAAGGAACCTGAGTGACAGTGAAGGATCCTGAGTGTCAGTGAAGGATCCTGAGAGACAGTGAAGGATCCTGAGTGACAGTGATGGATCCTGAGTGACAGTGAAGAATCCTGAGTGACAGTGAAGGATCCTGAGTGACAGTTAAGGATCCTGAGTGACAGTGAAGGATCCTGAGTGACAGTGAAGGATCCTGAGTGACAATGAAGAATCCTGAGTGACAATGAAGGACCCTGAGTGACAGTGAAGTATCCTGAGTGACAGGGAAGGATCCTGAGTGACAGTGGAGGATCCTGAGAGGCAGTGAAGGATCCTGAGAGACACTGAAGGA
The DNA here is from genome assembly GCA_009830355.1 of Cherax destructor. Lineage (NCBI taxonomy): Eukaryota > Metazoa > Arthropoda > Malacostraca > Decapoda > Parastacidae > Cherax > Cherax destructor. The sequence continues at coordinate 82,267 of WNWK01005059.1, read as the reverse complement.
TCCTGAGAGACACTGAAGGATCCTGAGAGACAGTGAAGGAACCTGAGTGACAGTGAAGGATCCTGAGTGTCAGTGAAGGATCCTGAGAGACAGTGAAGGATCCTGAGTGACAGTGATGGATCCTGAGTGACAGTGAAGAATCCTTAGTGACAGTGAAGGATCCTGAGAGACAGTGAAGGATACTGAGTGACAGTGAAGGATCCTGAGAGACAGTGAAGGATCCTGAGTGACAGTGAAGGATCCTGAGTGACAGTGAAGGATCCTGCGAGACTGTGAAGAATCCTGAGTGACAGTGAGGGATCCTGGGAGACAGTGAAGGATACTGAGTGACAGTGAAGGATCCTGAGAGACAGTGAAGGATCCTGAGTGACAGTGAAGGATCCTGCGAGACTGTGAAGGATCCTGAGTGACAGTGAATGATCCTGAGTGACAGTGAAGGATCCTGAGAGACTGTGAAGGATTCTGAGTGACAGTGAAGGATCCTGAGTGACAGTGAAGGATCCTGAGTGACAGTGAAGGATCCTGAGTGACAGTGAAGGAACCTGAGTGATAATGAAGGATCCTGAGTGACAGTGAAGGATCCTGAGTGACAGTGAAGGAACCTGAGTGATAATGAAGGATCCTGGCCAGACACTGTCCTCAGGCGACACTGTCGTACCCAAGACGGCAGTGTTTTTGTCTTCAAGTGGAACCCTTCAGCATTTTGTCTTGGCTTGAATCTGTCTTCCTCATCAATCTTACTCTTGTCTTCAATTGCAAGATGCTCTTCCATTTTCCTCAACATATTTCTCTATGTCTCTCTCTGTGCCTCCGTTGCGTGGAAGCTTAAGGCATTATTTCCACTAATGGTATTTATATCTGTGCTTCTGGTCGATACTTCCGTTGTCTTAGATTGTGCAGTCGAAGAGGCTAGTTTATTGTGCACCTCGTATCCATCCTGTGGACGGTAGTGGTTAGTTTATTGTGCACTTCATATCCATCCTGTGGATGGTAGTGGCTAGTTTATTGTGCACCTCCTATCCATCCTGTGGACGGTAGTGGTTAGTTTATTGTGCACCTCATATCCATCCTGTGGATGGTAGTGGCTAGTTTATTGTGCATCTCATATCCATCCTGTGGATGGTAGTGGCTAGTTTACTGTGCACCTCATATCCATCCTGTGGATGGTAGTGGTTAGTTTATTGTGCATCTCATATCCATCCTGTGGATGGTAGTGGCTAGTTTACTGTGCATCTCATATCCATCCTGTGGATGGTAGTGGTTAGTTTATTGTGCATCTCATATCCATCCTGTGGATGGTAGTGGTTAGTTTATTGTGCATCTCATATCCATCCTGTGGATGGTAGTGTAGTTTATGCACCTCTATCCATCCTGTGGATGGTGTGCTAGTTTATTGTGCACCTCATATCCATCCTGTGGATGGTAGTGGCTAGTTTACTGTGCATCTCATATCCATCCTGTGGATGGTAGTGGCTAGTTTATTGTGCACTCTCATATCCATCCTGTGGATGGTAGTGGCTAGTTTATTGTGCACCTCGTATCCATTCTGTGGACGGTAGTGGCTAGTTTATTGTGCACCTCATATCCATCCTGTGGATGGTAGTGGCTAGTTTATTGTGCATCTCATATCCATCCTGTGGATGGTAGTGGCTAGTTTATTGTGCACTCATATCCATCCTGTGGATGGTAGTGGCTAGTTTATTGTGCACCTCATATCCATCCTGTGGATGGTAGTGGCTAGTTATTGTGCACTCATATCCATCCTGTGGATGGTAGTGGCTAGTTTATTGTGCATCTCATATCCATCCTGTGGATGGTAGTGGCTAGTTATGTGCATCTCATATCCATCCTGTGGATGGTAGTGGCTATTTATTGTGCATTCATATCCATCCTGTGGATGGTAGTGGCTAGTTTATTGTGCATCTCATATCCATCCTGTGGATGGTAGTGGCTAGTTTATTGTGCATCTCATATCCATCCTGTGGATGGTAGTGGCTAGTTTACTGTGCATCTCATATCCATCCTGTGGATGGTAGTGGCTAGTTTATTGTGCACCTCATATCCATCCTGTGGATGGTAGTGGCTAGTTTATTGTGCACCTCGTATCCATTCTGTGGAGGTAGTGGATCATTATGTACCTTATGTCCATTCTGTGAAGTAGCCTGATCATAGGGATCTGAAGGCAGAACTAGGCCTGAAAAGGGTTTACAGGAGTACATCTGGATATATGTATACAATTGACTTACCTGTTGCTAGCAGATCTTGGTGTATAAATATACCTACTTGGATGAATGTTATTGTAGCCAGCTGGCCCAGTGGCTAACGCGTCGGTCTGGAGTTTTATGACTCTCTGACCGCTGGTTCTACCCCTACCCGTGGTATGATTTGTTTGCAATCGTATCATTACGATTTCGTGAGTCAAATCTTAGCCATTTGCTTATTATATATGGCGCCTTGTTTTCACTAAGATACCTTGATATATGATCATTGTGGCACTAAGGAGAGTACTTCAGTTGGTGGGATCAATGATGGTTCAGTGAAGGAACTGTAGGAGTTTGTGTTGTCACAGTGTGTTGAACACTGTAATGTGAACACTGATGGAACCACTGTGACACTGTGTTCAACACTGAACTGTGAGCACTGTTATAGCTGCAGTACGACTGACAACAACAACATCTAATCTGGTGTAGCAGCAGTGTATTAGTGTGATACTGTCTACCTTGTAATCTTCTTCCTGCACACTGGTGGAACAACTGGGAGTCTGTCTGTCTCTCTCTGTTTGTGTCTGTCTCTGTCTCTCTCTGTCTCTGTCTCTGTCTGTCTTCTCCTCTGTCTCTCTGTCTCTCTGTCTCTCTCTCTCTCTGTCTCTTCTCTGTCTGTGTCTGTCTGTCTCTGTCTCTCTCTCTCTCTCTGTCTGTCTCTCTGTCTGTCTGTGTCTGTCTGTCTCTGTCTCTCTGTCTGTCTCTGTCTGTCTGTCTCTCTGTCTGTGTCTGTCTGTCTCTGTCTGTCTGTCTGTCTGTCTGTCTCTGTCTGTCTCTCTCTGTCTCTCTCTGTCTCTGCCTGTCTGTCTCTATCTCTCTTAGCAACTACAATCACTAAATATTCGTTATTTTAAGGTATGTAAATTTAACGTAAATTAACGTATGTTTACGTACAGTTAGCTAACAAAAATGGAGAACGCACCTTACGTTAGTCTCACCTACGTTGTCAGCTAAGTCAGTACACAATACGTCAGCAGTTGACGTTGAGAAGCGTAACTCAGTACAGGGATTCAAAGGCAGCTGCAACAGAACCCAAGTAAGCAGAAAGCGAGCCCTAACCTGGTAATCCAATTCCACAGGCCCGGTCCAAGAGCTGTGGTTCATTTTCCCCCCGCAGAGACAATTAGGTGGATACACAGTAGTTGTTTCCCAGTTCTGCCTCACTCTCTCACCTACCTCAACAATTCCACTTTTACAGGTTTTATGGAGGAGATTCTTTGGTGTTAGAGTAGAGGATGCTCTTAGTGGAGATCTCTCGGAGATAACCTCCAATCTCCCTCAGTGTTGGTGCTGGTGTTGTTGGTGCTGGTGATGTTAGTGCTGGTGTTCTTGATGCTGGTGTGATTGGTGATGTTGGTGCTGGTGATGTTAGTGCTGGTGTTCTTGATGCTGGTGTTTTTGGTGATGTTGGTGCTGGTGATGCTGGTGCTAGTGTTGTTGATGCTGGTGTTGATGTTGGTGCTGTTGATGCTGGTGTTGTTTGTTGGTGCTGGTGTTGTTGGTGATGTTGGTGCTGGTGTTGTTTGTTGGTGCTGGTGTTGTTGGTGATGTTGGTGCTGTTGATGTTGGTGCTGGTGGTGTTGATGCTGGTGTTGGAGATGTTTGTGCTGGTGTTGTTGGTGCTGGTGTTGTTGGTGCTAGTGTTGTTGGTGCTGGTGTTGTTGGTGCTAGTGTTGCTGGTGCTGGTGTTGTTGGTGCTGATGTTGTTGGTGTTGGAGATGTTAGTGCTTGTGTTGTTGGTGCTAGTGTTGTTGGTGCTGGTGTTGTTGGTGCTGGTGTTGTTGGTGCTGGTGTTGTTGGTGCTGGTGTTGTTGGTGCTGGTGTTGTTGGTGCTGGTGTTGTTGGTGCTGGTGTTGTTGGTGCTGGTGTTGTTAGTGCTGGTGTTGGTGCTGGTGTTGTTGGTACTGATGTTGTTGATGCTGGTGTTGTTGATGCTGGTGTTGTTGATACTAGTATTGTTGGTGCTGTTGTTGTTGATATTGGAGATGTTGGTGCTGGTGCTGAAGATGTTGGTGCTGTGTTGTTGATGCTGGAGATGTTGATGCTGGTGTTGTTGGTGCTGGTGCTGAAGATGTTGGTGCTGTGTTGTTGGTGCTGATGTTGTTGGTGCTGATGCTTTAAGTATCCCACGTTGTTAGTACGATGTTGTTGGTGCTGACGTTAGCGCTGTTTCTTTTGATACTGACAGTGTTGATGCTGACACTGTGGGCTCTAACACTGTTGGTGCTGACATTGTTAGTACGACCACTGTGAGTGCTGACAGTGTTGATGCTGACACTGTGGGCTCTAACACTGTTGGTGCTGACATTGTTAGTACGACCACTGTGAGTGCTGACAGTGTTGATACTGACACTGTGGGCTCTAACACTGTTGGTGCTGACATTGTTAGTACGACCACTGTGAGTGCTGACAGTGTTGATACTGACACTGTGGCTCTAACACTGTTGTGCTGACATTGTTAGTACGACCACTGTGAGTGCTGACAGTGTTGATGCTGACACTGTGGGCTCTAACACTGTTGGTGCTGACATTGTTAGTACGACCACTGTGAGTGCTGACAGTGTTGATACTGACACTGTGGGCTCTAACACTGTTGGTGCTGACATTGTTGCTGACGCAGCATCTTGTTGTGTTAAACTGAAAACGAGAATATTTGAACTTTATATTGTTTAGCACCTTTTAACTGAGAAGAACGCACACTGAAGGCAGTGAATGAAGCAGTTATGAAGGCAGTGAATGAAGCAGTTATGAAGGCAGTGAATGAAGCAGTTATGAAGGCAGTGAATGAAGCAGTTATGAAGGCAGTGAATGAAGCAGTTATGAAGGCAGTGAATGAAGAACTTATGAAGGCAGTGAATGAAGCAGTTATGAAGGCAGTGAATGAAGCAGTTAGGAAGGCAGTGAATGAAGCAGTTATGAAGGCAGTGAATGAAGAACTTATGAAGGCAGTGAATGAAGCAGTTATGAAGGCAGTGAATAAAGCACTTATGAAGGCAGTGAATGAAGCAGGTATGAAGTGAATGAAACAGTTATGAAGGCAGGGAATGAAGCACTTATGAAGGCAGTGAATGAAGCAGTTATGAAGGCAGTGAATGAAGAACTTATGAAGGCAGTGAATGAAGCAGTTATGAAGGAAGTAAATGAAGCACCTGTGAAGGCAGTGAATGAAGCACCTGTGAAGGCAGTGAATGAAGCACTTATGAAGGCAGTGAATGAAGCAGTTATGAAGGCAGTGAATGAAGCACTTATGAAGGCAGTGAATGAAGCAGTTATGAAGGCAGTGAATGAAGAAATTATGAAGGCAGTGAATGAAGCAGTTATGAAGGCAGTGAATGAAGCACTTATGAAGGCAGTGAATGAAGAACTTATGAAGGCAGTGAATGAAGCAGTTATGAAGTGAATGAAGCACTTATGAAGGCAGTGAATGAAGCAGTTATGAAGGCAGTGAATGAAGAACTTATGAAGGCAGTGAATGAAGAACTTATGAAGGCAGTGAATAAAGAACTTATGAAGGCAGTGAATGAAGCAGTTATGAAGGGAGTGAATGAAGCTCTTATGAATGCAGTGAATGAAGAACTTATGAAGGCAGTGAATGTAGCAGTTATGAAGGCAGTGAATGAAGCGGTTATGAAGGTAGTGAATGACCCAGTAATGAAAGCAGTATTGTTAAGTGCAGCAGTGAATGAACCAGTTAGTAAAGCAGTGTATGAACCAGTTATGAGACTGGATAATTATCCGAAGGACTCAGAGAAGCACCATACAAGATGTGTGTACATAGACAGAGACCGAACAGAGGAAGAGAGACAAGAATCAATAGACAGACGGCAAGAAAGGGAGGACGTGAATACAAGACGGGTTAATGGTCCTTGTCAAGTGCTAGGCGGGACTGTCAAAGAGCAGTGTGTCAAGTGCCAAGTGACCAGCATGAGAATGTCAAATACTAGTGTTACATAGTGCCAAGCAGCCTGGGTGGGTATGTCAGAATGCCTGGAAAAAACCCTCTGGTGTCATCCTGTACTGGGTAGTGACACTCGTGTCATCCTGTACTGGGTAGTGACACTGGTGTCAGCCTGTACTGAGTAGTGACACTCGTGTCATCCTGTACTGGGTAGTTTTACTGGTGTCAGCCTGTACTGAGTAGTGACACTCGTGTCATCCTGTACTGGGTAGTTACACTGGTGTCAGCCTGTACAGAGTAGTGACACTCGTGTCATCGTGTACCGGGTAGAGACACTCGTGTCAGCCTGTACTGAGTAGTGACACTTGTGTCATCCTGTACAGAGTAGTGACACTCGTGTCATCCTGTACCGGGTAGAGACACTCGTGTCATCCTGTACCGGGTAGAGACACTCGTGTCAGCCTGTGCTGAGTAGTGACACTCGTGTCAACCTGTATTGGGCAATGACACCGGTGTCAGCACTGAGTTGTGTTGTGACACTGGTGTCAACCTGTACTGAACTGGGACACCGGTGTCAGCCTGTACTGATTATACACTGGTCACCCCAAAAAAAAAAAAAGTTGCCAAAGCTATTTGAAGGTATTTAGGGTATTTTCAGGTCGCTGAATACGAAAATGTCGGTAGGTTTTCAAACTGGCTCTAGTTTGTGAGATATTGCATACCTACCCTCAATTAACAGGAACTTAGCCATAACGCATGTATATGTAGTGACAATTTGTATATACAGATAGTTTTAAATGAAGATTAGAAATATATTTTTAAATAATTTAATATTTAAGGAAAGGAGTTGTATCAACAACGACCACCTGACAATATTGTTACCTTTATTTTGTTATTTTTTTCCCAGAAAACAAAGAGTTCTTCACCAACAACCTGCTTAAACAATCCCAATGCATTTCGCTATATTTGTGGCGAATACTCTTCGCAAAAACAAAGAAAAGACATCACAGATTTTGTAATTATTATAATCAAATAGAAGAAGCGCTAAACCACAGGGGTCATACAGATTTTGTAAAACAAGTTTATCTTGCTTATTTTGGAGTGACGCTTTGAGAAGAAGACAAGTCTTGGGCTCCCATAGGTTGGCAAAACACTGCTGACCACAGTGAAAAATTAGGCAAAGGAAAATTTTAAACTTGAGTGTGTCTATGATGGGGAGAGAATCTAAAAACAACCATGACGATTGTTATTTCTGTATGGTGAAAATAATATCCTGATTTGTAGTCAGCAAGGAGACCTGTGCCACACAGCAGACCAGTGTTTGCAACATTGTCTGACCTTCCATTGTCAGATGTTGAAGACATTCAGGGTTTAGGATGTAACACAGGTGATAGCAATGGAAGTGAATATGAAATAAGCATTTCAATACACCAGCAGTTCTCCCAAGAAGAACTCAATGATCTGATAAGTGACCTTAGTCTGGTAAAGCAAGCATCTGAACTTTTAGCATCCAGACTAAAAGAAAAGAACTGTCTATAACTAGAAGTTAAAATAACAACTTATCGGACAAGAGAGGTTGAACTCCCTTATTTCAGCCGAAATGAAGAACTTGTATACTGCCATAACATCCCTGGACTTCTTCGAATGGCACTTGAATATTGACCAGGAGATTGGTGGCTGTTTATAGACAGCTCCATTATAAACTTAAAATGTGTCATATTGCACATTGGTAACCAATATGCAACTCTTGCAGTTGCTCACACAACAAAATTGTGTTGATGACCAACATAGAAAAAATCGCACAAACTATATTTTCATTTGCAGTAATTAGTGGTATCTGAATTATCTTACTATGTTAATCTGTTATTATATAGAATGAAGTGCTAGTATATATTACATAACTTAACTTTTGCATGATCTAAAAAAATAATTTCAATGCGATTTGCACATTTTTCACATCTTTTATGTTTTTCAATGGGATACCAATTTTATAAAAAAAACGATGACATATTCGGAATCAGCACCACAAACCTACCCTACCCTATACAGGCGAAGGCGAAGAATGGCAGAGCTGCTGAGAGGCGCCAGTATATCTGAAATACCAAGGAAGGTACTGGTCAGAGAAATGGCAAATATCGAACTTTAGCTTGGAATCTTACAGGAGACAAGAATCTCAGGAAGAACTTAAAGCCATGAATGAAATTGAAAGAAACCCGAAATACTTCTTCTCTTAGGGCAAATCTAAGGCGAAAACAGGATCCAGTATTGGACCCCTACTTATGCGAGATGGGACCTACACAGATGACAGCAAAGAAATGAGCGAGATACTGAAGTGCCAATATGACTCAGTGTTCAGCGACCCATTCACCAGACTCAAAGTCGGCAATCTAAATGAATTTTTATGACTGAGACTCAAATTTTGGTCACTTAAAAAATCTGATATTATCCTAACACCACAAGACTTCAAAAAGGCAATTAATGACATGCCCATGCCCTCTGCCCCAGGCCCTTGTGGAACTCCGTGTTCATCAAGAACTCCGAAGCACATGATACTGTCACGTGCCTTCAGCATTCTATGGAGAGGGAACGTGGACACAGGAGTCATCCCACAGTCACTTAAAACAACAAACATAGTCCCACTACAAAGGTGGCATTAAAGCAATTGCAAAGAACTATAGACCGATATTGCTAATATCCCATATCATAAACATCTTTGAAAGGGTTCTAAGAAGTAAGATCGCCAACCACCTAGATACCCATCAGTTACACAACCCAGGGCAACACGGGTTTAGAGCAGGTCGCTCCTGCCTGTCCCAGCTACTGGACCACTATGACAAGATCCTGGATGCTTAAAATAAACAAAATTCAGATGTAGTATACACAGACTTTGCGAAAGCCTTTGACAAGTGTGACCATGGTGTAATAGCACACAAAATGCGTGAAAAGGGAATAACAGGAAAAGTTGGTAGATGGATCTGTAACTTCCTAACAAATAGAACACAAAATGTAACAGTAAAGTCTTAGGCAGCTACAGTTAAAAGTTCTGTTCTATTTGCTTCCATCCTGTTCCTCATCCTCATATCTGACATAGAGATGTAAGCCACAATCCGTGTCTTCCTTTGCGGATGACACTCGAATTGTCATGACAGTGTCCTCCATTGAAGACACTGCAAGACTCCAGGCGGACATCAACCAAATCTTTAAATGGGCTGCAGAAAACAATATGAAGTTCAATGAAGAGAAATTTCAACTATTCAGATATGCCTACATAAAAAATGACTTAGCCTACAACCCAAGACCTGATTTCACTGACAATAAACTGGAGATTCTATGGTTTGAAGTGTTGCTTCCCAAGACCAAACCCATCTTAGTAGGAACTAGTTAGCGCCCTCCCACCCATGACCAGTTCTTAGAAGACTTTTCGAGAGTCTTATCCGGAATTGAGAATTGCGAGTTAGTAATACTGGGAGATTTCAGTATCTGTTTTCAACAACAAAATAACGAGCTATGTAAAAGATATAAGCAAATTCTAGGTTTAAATAGTTACACTCAACTAATTAATTAATAAAACAACCCGGATCACGCAGTTCTCAGCCACCCTAATTGACCACATACTTTGTAACCGCTCTGAGAACATTAGTCAGTCAGGGGTCATTACCATAGGTTTTAGTGATCATTTCATCATTTACTGTACCAGGAAAATCACTAGGGAACGGATAGGCCTACACAGGACAATAAAAATTAGATCAACTAGAAACTACTGTAAAGAAACACTGGTAAATATGCTACACAATTGTGACTGGACAGTGATAACAAGTTGCACGGACGTAAATGATGTCTGGGAAAAATTCAAAACAATGTTCACTGCCATCCTTGATAATATTACGAACACAGGTAAGAATGACCTGTGACCTGGTTGTAATGAGTTTGAGCAAAACAAACTACAGTAATATTTAATTGTATTCCTTAATAATATATATAATATATATATATATATATATATATATATATATATATATATATATATATTATATATATATATATATATATATATATATATATATATATATATACACAGTTATATACACTATGTACAGGAGTTGAATATAAGTGTACCACTCGGTGACAAAGGGCAAAGACAGAAGCCAAAGAGAGTGCACTGTGCTTCAACCAGCTAGAGACAAGTCTGGCAAATGCTGACTGTGAGTGAACTACGTCGCCTCAGCATTTGGCGGGCTCGCCTGTGATTGGACAATGAACCAAGGTACTGATTTAACGACGGGTGCCCTTAATATCGTTAAACCTTTAGCACCTGGTTCGCTGGTTGGGAGGCAGCATATATGGGAGTGTGTACATACGCTGAATAAATTGTAATATACTCTTTGCATGCCACAGTATTGCACCAGTTAAAGAGCTGTGATGCAGAAGCCTTAACCAGCTGATCACATGTGGATACCTTATGACCAGCTAGTAATACTGTCACAAGTACTGCTGCAGTATTTTAACAGTGTCAACTATTGTGTTACCAATGTGAACACAGAACATCAACAGACACAACAGCAGCAGCTGCTCTCTCTCTCTCTCTCTCTCTCTCTCTCTCTCTCTCTCTCTCTCTCTCTCTCTCTCTCTCTCTCTCTCTCTCTCTCTCTCTCTCTCTCTCTCTTACCACCAAACACTCTCATACCACATTTGCCTTAGAATTTCCATACTTGTGGTGAATATGCTAAATCTTACATTAGTGAGGACAGCATTAACATGAGAGAGACACACACCACCTTGACTCACAGCTCTTGTTGCTGCTGATGTTGTGGTGGTTGTTGTTGCTGTTGTGGTTGTTGCTGCTGATGTTGTGGTGGTTGTTGTTGCTGTTGTGGTGGTTGTTGCTGCTGTTGTTGTGGCTGTTGTTGTTGTTGTGGTGGTTGGTGCTGTTGTTGTTGTGGTTGGTGCTGTTATGGTGGTTGTTGTTGCTGTTGTGGTGGTAGTTGTTGCTGTTGTGGTGGTTTTTGTTGCTGTTGTGGTGGTTGTTGTTGCTGTTGTGGTGGTTATTGCTGCTGTTGTGGTGGTTGTTGCTGCTGCTGTTGTGGTTGCTGCTGCTGTTGTGGTGGTTGTTGCTGCTGCTGTTGTTGTGGTTGTTGCTGCTGTTGTTGTGGCTGTTGTTGCTGTTGTGGTGGTTGGTGCTGTTGTTGTTGTGGTTGGTGCTGTTATGGTGGTTGTTGTTGCTGTTGTGGTGGTTGTTGTTGCTGTTGTGGTGGTTGTTGTTGCTGTTGTGGTGGTTGTTGTTGCTGTTGTGGTGGTTGTTGTTGCTGTTGTGGTGGTTGTTGTTGCTGTTGTGGTTGTTGCTGCTGATGTTGTGGTGGTTGTTGTTGCTGTTGTGGTGGTTGTTGCTGCTGTTGTTGTGGCTGTTGTTGCTGTTGTGGTGGTTATTGCTGCTGTTGTGGTGGTTGTTGCTGCTGCTGTTGTTGTGGTTGCTGCTGCTGTTGTTGAGGTTGTTGGTGGTGCTATTTTGTTGTTGAGGTTATTGCTGTTGTTGGGGTTGTTGGTGTTTGTACGTATTTGTTGTTTGTAGTTAATTGTTTCTATAGTGTTTGTAGGTTGTTTTCTTGTTTGTGGGTTGCTGTGGTTGTGGGTGTTATTGTTGTTGTTTGTTCCTTAAAATTCTTGTGGTTGAACGGAAGGAGTTTTGAGATGTCTGAGGAACCGTACCATTAAAGAAGAGAAGGATCAGAGGAGACATGACAACGACGTAGTAGCATTAAAGAAGAGAAGGATCAGGGGAGACATGACAGCGACGTAGTAGCATTAGAGAAGAGAAGGATCAGGGTAGACATGACAGCGACGTAGTAGCATTAGAGAAGAGAAGGATCAGGGGAGACATGACAGCGACGTAGTAGCATTAGAGAAGAGAAGGATCAGGGAGACATGACAGCGACGTAGTAGCATTAAGAAGAGAAGGATCAGGGAGACATGACAGCGACGTAGTAGCATTAGAGAAGAGAAGGATCAGGGGAGACATGACAGCGACGTAGTAGCATTAAAGAAGAGAAGGATCAGGGGAGACATGACAGCGACGTAGTAGCATTAGAGAAGAGAAGGATCAGGGGAGACATGACAGCGACGTAGTAGCATTAAAGAAGAGATGGATCAGGGGAGACATGACAGCGACGTAGAAGACAGAGATATTGATAGGGTGGATAGGGATAGGCTGTGTGTGTGTGTGTGTGTACTCACCTAGTTGTACTCACCTAGTTGTGGTTGCAGGGGTCGATTCATAGCTCCTGGCCCGCCTCTTCACTGGCCGCTACTGCGCCATGAGCTTTATCATACCTCTTCTTGAAGCTATGAAATACCTCTTCTTGAAGCTATGAAGAGTTAGTTACCATTTTGTCCTAGGCACATGTCGATTAGACACTAGGCCTGTTGTGTGTGTGTGTGTGTGTATGTGTGTAACGAAACACTTCGAAATGTTTCGGCCCCGCCGGGAATTGAACCCGGGCCCTCCGTGCGTGAAGCAAGAGCGCTAGCCAACATGCCATCGGGGCGTGTGTAGAGTGTGTGTGTGTGTGTGTGTGTGTGTGTGTGTGTGTGTGTGTGTGTGTGTGTGTGTGTGTGTGTAATTCTCACAATCGTGAGATAGAGTGTTAATGTTGATATTTTGAAAGCTAAAAACACAGATGAGTCACAGGGATGTCAGGAAGCATTTCTTCAGCCTCAGAGTGGTCAGAGAGTGGAATAACCTGAGCAGCGAAATGCTCTAGAGGCAGAATCTATACATAGCTTTAAGAACAGGTATTTCCCACGAAGGAGAGGGAGTGAACCCAGTGTTGACTAGTTGAGGCAGGGCCAAGAGGAGAGAGTCGAGCTGTGCAATCCCAAATAGATGAGTACAAACGAACGAGTACAAACAGGTGAGTACAAACAGACGAGTACAAACAGGTGAGTACAAACAGACGAGTACAAACAGGTGAGTACAAAAAGACGAGAACAAACAGATGAGTACTTAAGCTCTTAACTCAAAAGGTTTCAAGAAATTAAGACAAATATGGGTAGGGGAGAGAACCTTCTGCTTTACTAGACCTGTTTCAAACACCTAGATAATACACGATAGTTCTTAATCTAAACAGAAGTAGATAGTTCTCAGCCTCAGTGTAGACTCTAAAAGTCCTCAGCTATCTGTCTCTCCCATGTACTATCATGTACATGTACTTCCCTAGAGGACTCACATGTGTTACAGTAGGAGTGCACACAAGCTGCCAGCAGAAACAGTTTAGTGCTCCACCATAAACACAGCAACAGACAGGCTGGACAATTCACTCACTCAACTCGACTAACATGTTATAGCTCAGCTATAACTCTGGCTCCAGCTGACAAACAGCCTAGTTTGGCTTAATATGCTGTTTGCTGTTGTTTGCTGACCTGCTGTCTCCCCCCCCTCGTTGAAACTCCAGCCGTATCACTCACACTTTCCGCTCTCAGAGTCGGAATTACGTTGAGGCTGCACTGCATTCTCACGCTTAACACCTTTTTTTCAAGGGTGGCGGCGCCTTGATGCCGGTCATGGGCTCTTGATCCCAGGGAAATGGGAGGCAATCATGTGATTACCTCCCATTTCCCAGATGCTATTTGAACCTCTGCTTCCCAGTAATAATAATAATAATAATAATAATAATAATAATAATAATAATAATAATAATAATAATAATAATATTAATAATAATAACATCAAAACAACAACAACAACAATAATAATAATAATAAACAAAAACAACAGCAATAATAATAATAATAATAATAAAACAATAATAATCAGCTGCTATGTCACTAGCATGCTAGGTGCTGTTGCTAGCCAATGATTGTACAGCATGCTAGGTGCTGTTGCTAGCCAATGATTGTACAGCATGCTAGGTACTGTTGCTAGCCAATGATTGTACAGCATGCTAGGTGCTGTTGCTAGCCAATGATTGTACAGCATGCTAGGTGCTGTTGCTAGCCAATGATTGTACAGCATGCTAGGTGCTGTTGCTAGCCAATGATTGTACAGCATGCTAGGTGCTGTTGCTAGCCAATGATTGTACAGCATGCTAGGTGCTGTTGCTAGCCAATGATTGTACAGCATGCTAGGTGCTGTTGCTAGCCAATGATTGTACAGCATGCTAGGTGCTGTTGCTAGCCAATGATTGTACAGCATGCTAGGTGCTGTTGCTAGCAATGATTGTACAGCATGCTAGGTGCTGTTGCTAGCCAATGATTGTACAGCATGTAGGTGCTGTTGTAGCCAATGATTGTACAGCATGTAGGTGCTGTTGCTAGCCAATGATTGTACAACATGCTAGGTGCTGTTGCTAGCCAATGATTGTACAGCATGCTAGGTACTGTTGCTAGCCAATGATTGTACAACATGCTAGGTGCTGTTGCTAGCCAATGATTGTACAACATGCTAGGTGCTGTTGCTAGCCAATGATTGTACAGCATGCTAGGTCTGTTGCTCCAATGATTTACACATGCTAGGTGCTGTTGTAGCAATATTGTACACATGCTAGGTGCTGTTGCTAGCCAATTATTGTACAGCATGCTAGGTGCTGTTGCTAGCCAATGATTGTACAGCATGCTAGGTGCTGTTCTAGCCAATGATTGTACACATGCTAGGTGCTGTTGCTAGCCAATGATTGTTACATGCTAGGCTGTTGCTAGCAATGATGTACATGCTACTGTCTAGCCAATGATTGTACATGCTAGGTACTGTTGCTAGCCAATGATTGTACAATGCTAGGTAGCTGTATTATCTGTTGCTAGCCAATGATTGTATAACATGACTAGGTACTGTTGCTAGCCAATGATTGTACAAGAGCTAGGTTGTTCTAGCCAATGATTGTACAGCATGCTAGGTTGTTGCTAGCCAATGATGATACACATGCTAGGTCTGTTGCTAGCCAATGATTGTACAATGCTAGGTCTGTTGCTACAATATTGTACATGCTAGGGCTGTTGCTAGCCAATGATTGTACAGCTAGGTGCTGTTGCAGCCAATGATGTACATGCTAGTGCTGTTGAGCCAATGATTGTACAAGATGCTAGGTGCTGTTACTAGCTAGCAAGATGATGTGTACAAGTTTGCTAGGTGCTGTTGCTAGCCAATGATTGTACAACATGCTAGGTACTGTTGCTAGCAATGATTGTCAAATGCTAGGTGCTGTTGCTAGCAATGATTGCTAACATGCTAGGTGCTGTTCTAGCCAATGATTGTACAAGATGCTAGGTATTGTTGCTAGCCAATGATTGCATAACATGCTAGATGCTGTTTCTAGCCAATGATTGTACAAGATGCTAGGTACTGTTGCTAGCCAATGATTGTATAAAATGCTAGGGGCTGTTGCTTGTCAATGATTGTACAAGATGCTAGGTGCTGTTGCTAGCCAATGATTGTATAACATGCTAGATGCTGTTGGTAGTCAATGATTGTACAAGATGCTAGGTGCTGTTGCTAGCCAATGATTGTATAACATGCTAGGTGCTGTTGCTACTCAGTGATTGTGCAAGATGCTAGGTGCTGTTGCTAGTCAATGATTGCATAACATGCTAGGTGCTGTTGGTAGTCAATGATTGTACAAGATGCTAGGTGCTGTTGCTAGCCAATGATTGCATTACATGCTAGGTGCTGTTGGTAGTCAATGATTGTACAAGATGCTAGGTGCTGTTGCTAGCCAATGATTGCATAACATGCTAGGTGCTGTTGGTAGTCAATGATTGTACAAGATGCTAGGTGTTGTTGGTAGTCAATGATTGCATAACATGCTAGGTGTTGTTGGTAGTCAATGATTGTACAAGATGCTAGGTGTTGTTGCTAGTCAATGATTGTATAACATGCTAGGTGTTGTTGGTAGTCAATGATTGTACAAGATGCTAGGTGCTGTTGCTAGCCAATGATTGTACAAGATGCTAGGTGCTGTTGGTAGTCAATGATTGTACAAGATGCTAGGTGTTGTTGGCAGTCA
The DNA here is from genome assembly GCA_009830355.1 of Cherax destructor. Lineage (NCBI taxonomy): Eukaryota > Metazoa > Arthropoda > Malacostraca > Decapoda > Parastacidae > Cherax > Cherax destructor. The sequence goes on along the minus strand of WNWK01005059.1, from coordinate 66,119 downwards.
ATGATTGTAAAAGATGCTAGGTGTTGTTGCTAGCCAATGATTGTACAAGATGCTAGGTGCTGTTGCTAGCCAATGATTGTACAAGATGCTAGGTGCTGTTGCTAGCCAATGATTTTACAAGATGCTAGGTGTTGTTGCTAGTCAATGATTGTACAAGATGCTAGGTGCTGTTGCTAGCCAATGATTGTACAAGATGCTAGGTGCTGTTGCTAGCCAATGATTTTACAAGATGCTAGGTGTTGTTGCTAGCCAATGATTGTACAAGATGCTAGGTGTTGTTGGCAGTCAATGATTGTACAAGATGCTAGGTGTTGTTGGCAGTCAATGATTGTACAAGATGCTAGGTGTTGTTGGTAGTCAATGATTGTATAACATTCGTCACGGTAAAAAATATTGAGTTTCTTCTACTTAAGATTATCATCATAAAAATTGTCAAATCGGTTGATTAGCAATGAGACAAATGCTAGTTCTAGCTAATGTACCACTACTGGGTCATTAGGTATGATTGACGTGTCACCTGTGCACCAGTCAAGAATACTTTAGTACCTAGCAGTAACAGCCTGGTTGAGCAGGCCCTGATCCACCGTTACTTTGGATCAGTTGACATTGATCCCGGTAAAAGCTTCCAAGTATACCTAAAATAGTAATAGTTTATCTCAGTGTATATACACTGATACATACACTATCTCTGTATATACAATGCCATATACAGCCCTCGATATATATATATTATATATAATATATATATATATATATATATATATATATATATATATATATATAATATTAAACTGGTGTCCAGTGTGTATACAGGAATGTTGACGTATGTTTATAGAAATGTTTGTGTTTTTCCATGTCAGCTGTGGCACTCAGTTGAGGGATTCATAAACTAACTTCCGTAGTTAAGGTAGTCAGCTTCACCTGAGTTATTCCATTGTGATTGCTCAAAATGTGGCGGAGATTTTAATATTTGACGTTGCTTGTTATGTTTGGTGGGTTTAAAGTGATTACTGGTGTCTTAACCGACCATGACAGGTGGTAATGGTGTGACATCAGTCTGATTGGTTGATTTTACTGACTTGACTGACCTGACTCACTGACTGACTGGCTGACTTGTCAGTAACTGGGTCATGATGACTGGAAGGAGATTCGAGCCTCCACTACATCCTGTCATGACTGGCCTCACGGGTTTAGTGCTTCCTCACTGCCATGACTGGCCCTCACGAGTTTAGTGCTTCCTCACTGCCATGACGGGCCCTCACGGGTTAAGTGATTCCTCACTCATGACTGGCCATTACGGGTTTGTGCTTCCCTCTTTATCCCATATTACTCTATCATTCTTACTTTGTTAAGTGATTTATTACTTAACCTTCTGTATTGTTCTTTGTGTTAAGTTGTTCCTTTGTCAGTGCTTCTCTACCTACCTGGAGGCTGTTCCGGTTCCAGGCCTCCCGCAGCCCAGTCTTTGACCAGGCCCACTGATCGTAGCCTGATCAGCCAGTCGGTACTGACTTTGCGCATCGTAGTCCAACGCTCTTGAACAGCCAGGCTGATTGGTAATCTGAACTTAGGGCTATCTGTCAACTCCTCTTGAAGGCAGCCAGGGGCCTATTGGTAATTCTCTTGAAGGCAGCTAGGGGCCTATTGGTAATTCTCTTGAAGGCAGTCAGGGGCCTATTGGTAATTCTCTTGAAGGCAGCCAGGGGCCTATTGGTAATTCTCTTGAAGGCAGCCAATGGCCTATTGGTAATTCTCTTGAAGGCAGCCAGGGGCCTATTGGTAATTCTCTTGAAGGCAGTCAGGGGCCTATTGGTAATTCTCTTGAAGGCAGCCAGGGGCCTATTGGTAATTCTCTTGAAGGCAGTCAGGGGCCTATTGGTAATTCTCTTGAAGGCAGTCAGGGGCCTATTGGTAATTCTCTTGAAGGCAGCCAGGGCCTATTGGTAATTCTCTTGAAGGCAGCCAGGGGCCTATTGGTAATTCTCTTGAAGGCAGCCAGGGGCCTATTGGTAATTCTCTTGAAGGCAGCCAGGGGCCTATTGGTAATTCTCTTGAAGGCAGCCAGGGGCTATTGGTAATTCTCCTGAAGGCAGCCAGAGGCCTATTGGTAATTCCCCTTATACCTGATGGGAGGCTTTTGAACAGTCTTTGGCCCCGGATACTTACTGTGTAGTCGTGGTACCCCTACTTTTCATTGGGGGTATGTTGCACCATCTGCCCAGTCTTCGTAGGAAGAGATTTCTGTGTGCAGATTTGGGACCAGTCCCTCTAGGATTTTCCAGGTGTAGATTATGATGTATCTCTCTCGCCTGCACTCCAGTGAGTACAGGTCAAGTGATTCCATGCGTTCCTGGTTATTAAGGTGTTTTATGGAACTTATATGTGCAGTAAAGGTTCTCTGTACATTTTCTAGATCTACGATTTCACATGCCTTTGGAGCTGTTAGTGTACGGCAGTATTCCAGCCTAGAGAGAACAAGTGATTTTAAAAGGATCATCATTGGCTTGGCATCCCTTATTTTGAAGGTTCTCATTATCCATCCTATCATTTTCCTCGCAGATGTGATAGTGGCACTGTTGTGATAATTGAAGGTGAAATCCTCTGACATTGACACTCCCAGGTCCTTCACATTACTTTTTCGCTCTATTTTGTGGTTAAAGTTTGTAGTATGCTCAGTTCTAGCGTTTATTTTCTCCAGTTTTCCATAACGGAATAGTTGAAAATTGTCCTCATTGAACATCATATTGTTATTCTTTGCCCATTGGAAAACTTGGATTATATATGTTGGGAGATTTACCGTGTCCCCAGTGGATTTATATCTCTGTCTGTGTCTGATATAAAAATGAAGAACAGGATGAGGGCGAGTACTGTGCCTTGTGGAACAGAGCTTTTCACTGTGGCAGCCTCCGATTTAACTCTGTTTACTCTATGTATTCGATTGGTTAAAAAGTTGAAGATCCATCTGTCCACTTTGCCAGTTATTCCTTTTGCGCGCACTTTGTGCGATATTATACCATAATCGCACTCCTCCTTCTCCTGTTCCTCCTCCTGTTCCTGCTCCTCCTCCTCCTCCTGCTCCTGCTTCCTGCTCCTCCTCCTGCTCCTGCTCCTCCTGTTCCTGCTCCTCCTGTTCCTCCTGCTCCTGCTCCTGCTTGCTCCTGCTCCTCTCCTCCTGCTCCTGCTCCTGCTCCTCCTGCTCCTGCTCCTGCTCCTGCTCCTCCTTCTCCTGTTCTTCCTCCTGTTCCTGCTCCTCCTGCTCCTCCTGCTCCTGCTCCTGCTCCTCCTCCTGCTCCTCCTGCTCCTGCTCCTGCTCCTCCTCCTCCTCCTCCTCCTCCTCCTCCTCCTGCTCCTGCTCTCCTCCTGTCCTGCTCCTGCTCTGCTCCATCCTTCTCCTGTTCCTCCTCCTGTTACTGCTCCTCACCTCCTTGCTCTCTCCTCCTCCTGCTCCTGTCCTACCTCTGCTCCTGCTCCTGCTCCTGCTCCTGCTCCTCCTGTCCTGTCTGTCTGCTCCTCCTCTCCTGCTCTGTCCTCTTCTCCTGTTCCATCTGTTCTGTCCTCCACCTCCTACTGCTCCTGCTCCTGCTCCTCCTCCTGCTCCTGCTCCTCCTCCTGCTCCTGCTCCTCCTGCTCCTCCTCCTCCTCCTCCTCCTCCTCCTCCTCCTGCTGCTGCTCCTCATCCTCCTGCTCCTGCTCCTGCTCCTCCTCCTGCTCCTGCTCCTGCTCCTCTTCCTCCTCCTGCTCCTGCTCCTCCTCCTGCTCCTGCTCCTGCTCCTCCTCCTGCTCCTCCTCCTGCTCCTCCTGCTCCTGCTCCTCCTCCTGGGTGACCTTGGGACTTACATCCTGCACCAGCAATTATACGAAAGTTTTCGATCCATCTCTCTTACTCCTGTTGCTGCTGCTGCTGGTATTACTGTTACTGTTACTGCTGCTGCTGGTATTACTGTTACTGCTGCTGCTGGTATTACTGTTACTGCTGCTGCTGGTATTACTGTTACTGCTGCTGCTGGTACTATTGTTGTTGTTACTGCTGCTGCTGTATTACTGTTTTTGTTGCTGCTGGTATTACTGTTGCTGTTGTGTACTGTTATGCTGCTGCTGGTATTAGTGTTACTGTTGCTACTGCTACTGGTATTACTGTTATTGTTGCTGCTGTTAGTGCTCCTGCTGGTATTACTGTTACTGTTGCTGCTGTTACTGCTACTGCTGCTGCTGGTATTACTGTTACTATTGCTGCTGTTACTGCTGCTGCTGGTATTACTGTTACTGTTGCTGGTATTACTGTTACTGCTGCTCTTGTTGCTGCTGCTCCTGTTACTTCTGTTGTTACTGCTGCTCAGGTTACTGTTGTTGCTGTTCGTGCTGCTGTTGTAACAGCTGCTGTTACTATTTCTGTTGTGACTGTTGCTGCTGTTACTATTGATGTTGTTGTTATTGCTGCTCATGCTGTTGCTGCTGTTGTTATTGCTGCTCATGCTATTGCTGCTCGTGCTGTTGCTGCTGTTGTTATTGCTGCTCAGTACTATTGCTGCTGTTCTTTGCTGCTGTATGTTTGCTGTTGTTGTTGCTCACTGATGTTACTATCGTGCTGTTGTGCTGTTATGCTGCATGCTATTTACTCATTGTTGTTGCTGTTATTGCTGCTGTTGTTATTGCTGCTGTTGTTATTGCTGCTCATGCTATTGCTGCTCGTGCTGTTGCTGCTGTTGTTATTGCTGCTCAGGCTATTGCTGCTCGTGCTGTTGCTGCTGTTGTTATTGCTGTTCATGCTGTTGCTGCTGTTGTTATTACTGCTGTTGTTATTGCTGTTCATGCTATTGCTGCTGTTGTTGCTGCTGTTGTTATTGCTGTTCATGCTGTTGTTAATGCTGTTGTTGTTATTACTGTTACTTCAACAGTTAGTGATGTTACTTTTGCTGTTATTTCTGCTGTTAATGTTGCTGTGGCAGTTGTTAATTCTGCTTCTGCTGTTCCTCTTCCTTTTTCTACTCTTATTGGTCCTCCTCTTTCTGTTCGTTCTTTCTTCCTCCCCTCCTCTTCTCCTCCTATCTTCTCTCCTCCACCTTCCTTCCCTCCAACCTCCTCCTCCACTTCTTCCTCACCTCCTCCTCCACTTCTCCTCCACTTCTCCTACTCCTCATCTTACCTCCCATCTTCCACCTCCTCCTCCACTTCTTCCTCCACCTCCTCCTCATCTTCCACCTCCTCCTCCACTTCTTCCTCCACCTCCTACTCCTCCTCCACCTCCTCCTCCACTTCTTCCTCCTCCTCAACCTCCTCCTCCACCTCCACCTCCTCCGCCTTCTCCTCCACCTCCTCCATCTCTACCTCCTCCTCCTCCACCTCCTCCTCCACCTCCTCCTCCTCCACCTCCTCCTCCACCTCCACCTCCACCTTCTCCTTCTCCACCTCTCTTCACCACCTCCTCCCCATCCTCCTCCACCTCTCTTCCCCTCCTCCTCCTCCTCCTCCTCCTCCTCCTCCTCCTCCTCCTCCTCCTCCTCCTCCACCTCACCCATTTCCTCTCCTACCCCTCCTTTCTCTCTTTCCTCCTCTCCTCTCCCCTCTCTCTTCCCTCCCCTCCCTCTCCTCTCTCCCCTCACCTCCCCTCTCCTCTCTCTTCCCTCCCCTCACCTCCCCTCTTTCTCCCCTCCTGGTCATTTATCGTTCCTCTATTTCATGTTCTCTTCCATTATCTTATTAGTTCTCCCTTGCTTCTCCCTTTCCTCTTTATTTGCTTTTTCTCCCTTCCCTCTTATCATTCTTTCCCCTCTCTTCCTTTTCACTTGTAATATTCTTCCCCTTAAGTCTTCCCTCATTTCCCCTCCCTCCCTACCTCCCTCCCCTCGTTCCTCCTCTCTCCTCCATCCTACCCTCCCCCTCCTTCCCTCCCTCTCTCCCTACCTACCTTCTATCTATATATCTATCTACTTATCTACCTACCTACTTACCTACCTGTCTATCTATCTACATACCTACCTTCCTGCCTGCCTCCTACCTGCCTTCTGCCTGCCTGCCAACCTCTGCTGCTGCCTGCCTGCTTGCCTATCTGTCTATCTGCCTGCCAGCCTGCTTGCTTGGCTGCCTGCCTGCCTGCCAGCCTGCCTGCTTGCCTGTCTGTCTGCCTGCCTGCCAGCCTGCTTGCCTGGCTGCCTGCCTGCCTGCCAGCCTGCCTGCCTGTGTGCCTGGCTAGCTGCCTACTGCCTATCTACCAGCCTACCTACCTACCTACCTACACACATATATATATATATATATATATTTACCTACATCCCTACCTCCTTGTACTCCTATGTACATCTGTAGATTTCCATGTACACCTGTGAACGTTCCTGTACACATATGTACTTCCGTGTACATTCATGTACTCACTCCTATGTGATGACTTGTTAGGTCACTTGCAGCACTCACATGTACAGTACTGTACATGTACAACACTCAAATATATTTGCATGTACTCTCTACTAGTACTGTTCAAGTCTTCTCTTACTATCTTTTCTTCCTCTCTCATCTTATCCTCTAACTTTCTTCCTCTTCTATCTTCCTATTCGATCTTCATCTCCCTTCTTAATCTTCCTTCTTAGTCTCTCCTTTTCCTCTTATTCTATCCCTCTCCTCTCTATCATTCTTCCTCTCCCCTCTTACTCTCTTCCTCTGTTTCTCTCTCCTCTCATCTCCTTACAGCTGGCTTCTACATTATGCAGCTTTTACTTTGTTTATTCTCTATTCTATCTCTCTCTCTTCATTCTTCCTCTCTCTTATCTTCTTCCTCTTTTTCTCTCATCTCCTCTTCTCTCTATTTTCTCTCTCTCTCTCTCTCTCTCTCTCTCTCTCTCTCAGGTTTCAGTACTGGTCAGTGTTTCAGCTGCCTCGTCAACTCTGATGTGCTCTTTCCCTCATTTGTTCCAGCTGCAGCAGCAGCAGCGTGACATGTCCTTGTTCCAGCTACAGCAGCAGCGTGACAGGTCCTTGTTCCAGCTGCAGCAGCAGCGTGACAGGTCCTTGTTCCAGCTACAGCAGCAGCGTGACAGGTCCTTGTTCCAGCTGCAGCAGCAGCGTGACAGGTCCTTGTTCCAGCTGCAGCAGCAGCGTGACAGGTCCTTGTTCCAGCTACAGCAGCAGCGTGACAGGTCCTTGTTCCAGCTACAGCAGCAGCGTGACAGGTCCTTGTTCCAGCTGCAGCAGCAGCGTGACAGGTCCTTGTTCCAGCTGCAGCAGCAGCGTGACGGGTTCTTGTTCCAGCTGCAGCAGCAGCGTGACAGGCCCTTTGTTCCAGCTGCAGCAGCAGCATGACAGGTCCTTGTTCCAGCTGCAGCAGCAGCATGACAGGTCCTTGTTCCAGCTGCAGCAGCAGCGTGACAGGTCCTGTTCCAGCTGCAGCAGCAGCGTGACAGGTACTTGTTCCAGCTGCAGCAGCAGCGTGACAGGTCCTTGTTCCAGCTCAGCAGCAGCGTGACAGGTCCTTGTTCCAGCTGCAGCAGCAGCGTGACAGGTCCTTGTTCCAGCTGCAGCAGCAGCAGCGTGACAGGTCCTTGTTCCAGCTGCAGCAGCAGCATGACAGGTCCTTGTTCCAGCTGCAGCAGCAGCGTGACAGGTCCTTGTTCCAGCTGCAGCAGCAGCGTGACAGGTCCTTGTTCCAGCTGCAGCAGCAGCAGCGTGACAGGTCCTTGTTCCAGCTGCAGCAGCAGCATGACAGGTCCTTGTTCCAGCTGCAGCAGCAGCATGACAGGTCCTTGTTCCAGCTGCAGCAGCAGCGTGACAGGTCCTTGTTCCAGCTGCAGCAGCAGCGTGACAGGTCCTTGTTCCAGCTACAGCAGCAGCGTGACAGGTCCTTGTTCCAGCTACAGCAGCAGCGTGACAGGTCCTTGTTCCAGCTGCAGCAGCAGCATGACAGGTCCTTGTTGCAGCTACAGCAGCAGCGTGACAGGTCCTTGTTCCAGCTGCACCAGCAGCGTGACAGGTCCTTGTTCCAGCTGCACCAGCAGCGTGACAGGTCCTTGTTCCAGCTGCACCAGCAGCGTGACAGGTCCTTGTTCCAGCTGCACCAGCAGCGTGACAGGTCCTTGTTCCAGCTACAGCAGCAACGTGACAGGTTCTTGTTCCAGCTACAGCAGCAGCGTGACAGGTCCTTGTTCCAGCTACAGCAGCAGCGTGACAGGTTCTTGTTCCAGCTGCACCAGCAGCGTGACAGGTCCTTGTTCCAGCTACAGCAGCAGCGTGACAGGTTCTTGTTCCAGCTACAGCAGCAGCGTGACAGGTCCTTGTTCCAGCTACAGCAGCAGCGTGACAGGTCCTTGTTCCAGCTGCAGCAGCAGCATGACAGGTGGAAATAAATGGTATAAAATACCGACACAATGGAAAAATAAACACAAAAGCAGTATAATGTGATCCTTTATTGACAACGTTTCGCCCACGCAGTGGCTTTATCAGTCACAGACAGATCTACCTGGAAAATAAGCAACATGGAGATATATATAGGGTACAGTCAGGTGGAGAATGCTGGGTCAGGTGGAGAAAGCTGCATGTGAGTCTTAAAAGTAGTGTGATAGTTAAAAACATAGTGTGACTTAAAGGACCTGCAGTGTACCATTCTTGAGTTCTAGGTGGGATAGCGTTGAAGAAGTTTCTTGGCAATAGGTTCAGCTATGTTGTAGAAGCCGTTGTTCTGGTTGAAGTTGTTGGATATACAGATGAGTGATGATTCTAGGATTCTTCGGTATTGCGTGTTGTCTTCTTTGGCGATGAGTCTTGCGTTTCTGTAGTTGATTAAATGGTTGTGTAAATTTCGGTGTTGAACACAGGCATTTCTTGAGTCGTCAGATCTGCCTGCGTACTGGTGTTCTGAAATACGTGTTTGTAGGTCTCTGGATGTTTCGCCAACGTATAATTTGCTGCAGCCATTACAAGGGATTGTGTATACCCCTGCCGTGGATTGAAGCTTTTCCTGTCTGTTACTGGTAATGTCCTTGATGGTGGTGGATGTGGAGGTGGATACTCGGAATGAGGTCTTAGAAAAAATGTTGGAAACTTGTTTGGAAATGGAGTTGGTGGGAAGGACTATGTATCTCTTCTCAGCAGTGTCTTCTCAAACACGTATTTCAGAACACCAGTACGCAGGCAGATCTGACGACTCAAGAAATGCCTGTGTTCAACCCGAAATTACACAACCATTTAATCAACTACAGAAACGCAAGACTCATCGCCAAAGAAGACAACACGCAATACCGAAGAATCCTAGAATCATCACTCATCTGTATATCCAACAACTTCAACCAGAACAACGGCTTCTACAACATAGCTGAACCTATTGCCAAGAAACTTCTTCAACGCTATCCCACCTAGAACTCAAGAATGGTACACTGCAGGTCCTTTAAGTCACACTATGTTTTTAACTATCACACTACTTTTAAGACTCATGCAGCTTTCTCACCTGACCCAGCATTCTCCACCTGACTGTACCTATATATCTCCATGTTGTTATTTTCCAGGTAGATCTGTCTGTGACTCGATAAAGCCCACTGCGTGGGCGAAACGTTGTCAATAAAGGATCACATTATACTGCTTTTGTGTTTATTTTTCCAGCATGACAGGTCCTTGTTCCAGCTACAGCAGCAGCGTGACAGTTCCTTGTTCCAGCTGCACCAGCAGCGTGACAGGTCCTTGTTCCAGCTGCACCAGCAGCGTGACAGGTCCTTGTTCCAGCTGCACCAGCAGCGTGACAGGTCCTTGTTCCAGCTGCAGCAGCAGCGTGACAGGTCCTTGTTCCAGCTGCAGCAGCAGCGTGACAGGTTCTTGTTCCAGCTACAGCAGCAGCGTGACAGGTCCTTGTTCCAGCTACAGCAGCAGCGTGACAGGTCCTTGTTCCAGCTGCACCAGCAGCGTGACAGGTCCTTGTTCCAGCTGCACCAGCAGCGTGACAGGTCCTTGTTCCAGCTGCACCAGCAGCGTGACAGGTCCTTGTTCCAGCTGCAGCAGCAGCATGACAGGTCCTTGTTCCAGCTACAGCAGCAGCAACAGTAACAGCTACTGCTTGACAGTACTGAGCTGCACATGAAAACTCACAATATAAATGACTGACATAACTTTCCCCTCAGATACTGACTACTGTGTGTGTGTGTGTGTGTGTGTGTGTGTGTGTGTGTGTGTGTGTGTGCGTGTACTCACCTAGTTGTGGTTGCAGGGGTCGAGACATAGCTCCTGGCCCCGCCTCTTCACTGGCCGCTACTGGGTCACTCTCCCTGCGCCATGAGCTTTATCATACCTTTTCTTAAAGCTGTGTATGGAACCTGCCTCCACTACATCGCTTCCCAAGCTATTCCACTTCCCGACTACTCTGTGACTGAAGAAATACTTCCTAACATCCCTGTGATTCATCTGAGTCTTCAGCTTCCAACTGTGTCCCCTTGTTGCTGTGTCCCATCTCTGGAACATTCTGACTCTGTCAACCTTGTCAATTCCTCTCAGTATTTTATATGTCGTTATCATGTCCCCCCTATCTCTCCTGTCCTCCAGTGTCGTCAGGTCGATTTCCCTTAACCTCTCCTCGTAGGACATACATACACCTTAGCTCCGGGACTAGTCTTGTTGCAACCTTTGCACTTTCTCTAGCTTCTTTACGTGCTTGGATAAATGTGGGTTCCAAACTGGTGCTGCATACTCCAGTATGGGCCTAACGTACACAGTGTACAGGGTCCTGAACGATTCTTTATTAAGATGTCGGAATGCTGTTCTTAGGTTTGCTAGGCGCCCGTATGCTGCAGCAGTTATTTGGTTGATGTGCGCCTCAAGAGATGTGCCTGGTGTTATACTCACCCCAAGATCTTTTTCCTTGATTGAGGTTTGTAGTCTCTGGCCCCCTAGACTGTACTCCGTCTGCGGTCTTCTTTGCTCTTCCCCAATCTTCATGACTTTGCACTTGGTTGGGTTGAACTCCAGGAGCCAATTGCTGGACCAGGCTTGCAGCCTGTCCAGATCCCTTTGTAGTTCTGCCTGGTCCTCTTCCGATTGAATTCTTCTCATCAACTTCACATCATCTGCAAACAGGGACACTTCGGAGTCTATTCCTTCCGTCATGTCGTTCACAAACACCAGAAACAGCACCGGTCCTAGGACTGACCCTGTGGAACCCACTCGTCACCGGCGCCCACTCTGACACCTCGCCACGTACCATGACTCGCTGCTGTCTTCTTGACAGGTATTCCCTGATCCATTGTAGTGCCTTTCCTGTTATCCCTGCCTGGTCCTCCAGCTTCTGCACTAATCTCTTGTGTGGGACTGTGTCAAACGCCTTCTTACAGTCCAAGAATATGCAATATACCCACCCATCTCTCTCTTGTCTTACTGATGTCACCCTGTCATAGACAGTGTGTGTGTGTGTGTGTGTGTGTGTGTGTGTGTGTGTCGTGTGTGTGTGTGTGTGTGTTTGTGTGTGTGTGTGTGTCGTGCGTGTGTGTGTGTGTGTGTGTGTGTGTGCGTGTGTGTGTGTGTGTGTATGTGTGTGTGTTTGTGTGTGTGTTTTTGTGTGTGTGTGTGTGTACTCACCTAACTCACCTAATTGTGGTTGCAGGGGTCGAGACTCAGCTCCTGGCCCCGCCTCTTCGCTGTCCGCTACTGGGTCTCTGCTCTCCCTGCTCCATGAGCTTTATCATACCTTGTCTTAAAACTATGTATGGTTGCTGCCTCCACTATATCTTTCTCTAGACTATTCCACTTCCTGACTACTCTATGGCTGAAGAAATGCTTCCTAACATCCCTTTGACTCATCTGAGTCTTCAGCTTCCAGTTGTGTCCCCTTGTTTCTGTGTTCCCTCTCTGGAACATCCTGTCACTGTCTATCTTGTCGATTCCCCGCAGTATTTTGTATGTCGTTATCATGTCTCCTCTGACCCTTCTTTCCTCCAGTGTTGTTAGTCCTATTTCCTCAACCTTTCTTCATAGGACAGACCCCTGAGTGTGGAACTAACCCTTTTCGCAAACCTTTGCACTTTCTCTAGTTTCTTTACGTGCTTGACCAGGTGTGGTTCCAGACTGGTGCTGCATATTCTAGTATGGGCCTGACGTACGCGGTGTACAGTGTCTTGAACGATTCCTTGTTAAGGTAACGGAACGCTAATCTTAGGTTTGCCAGTCGCCCATATGCTGCCCCAGTTATCTGGTTGATGTGTGCCTCCGGAGACGTGTTTGGCGTTATACTCACCCCAAGGTCTTTCTCTTTTGCTGAGGTTTGTAGTCTTTGTCCGCCTAGCCTGTACTCTGTCAGCGGTCTTCTTTGCCCTTCTCCGATCTTCATGACTTTGCATTTGGTGGGATTGAATTCGAGAAGCCAGTTGCTAGACCAGATGTCAAGCTTGTCCAGGTCTGTTTGAAGTCCTGCTTGGTCCTCTTCCGATGTGATTCTCCTCATTAATTTCACATCATCTGCGAACAGAGACACTTTCTGAGTCTATCCCGTCCGTCATGTCATATACATATACCAAGAATAACACTGGTCCTAGGACTGACCCCTGCGGTACGCCGCTCGTCACAGGCGCCCACTGTGATACCTCATCACGCACCATGACCCGTTGTTGCCTCCTGTGAGGTATTCCTGATCCATTCCAGTGCCCTTCCTGTTATACATGCTTGTTCTTCCAACTTCTTTACTAATCTCATGTGAGGAACTGTGTCGAAGGCCTTCCTGCAGTCCAGGAAAATGCAATCAACCCACCCTTCTCTCTCTTGCCTTACCTCTGTCACTTTATCATAGAACTCTAGGAGGTTTGTTACACAGGATTTGCCTTCCCGGAATCCATGCCGTCTGGTGTTTATTATCCTGTTCAGCTCGAGGTGCTCTACCATTCTTTTCCTGATGATTTTCTCCAGGACTTTGCACACTATACACGTAAGTGACACTGGTCTATAGTTTAGTGCCTCTTTTCTGTCTCCTTTTTTAAAGATGGGGACTACGTTGGCCTTCTTCCATACCTCAGGTAGCTGCCCAGTTTCAAGGGATGTGTTGAATATTATGGTAAGTGGCACAATTACCAGTGTTTACGTGTGTGTGTGTTTGTGTTTGTGTGTGTGAGTGTGTGTTTACGTGTGTGTGTGTTTGTGTGTGTGTTAGTGTGTGTTTGTGTGTGTGTTTACGTGTGTTTGTGTGTGTTTGTGTGTGTGTATTTGTGTGTGTTTACGTGTGTGTTTGTGTGTTTGTGTGTGTGTATGTGTGTTTTTTTGTGTGTTTGTGTATGTGTGTGTGTTTGTGTGTGTGTGTGTGTGTTTGTGTGTGTTTGTGTTTGTGTGTGTTTACGTGTGTGTGTGTGTGCAGGTGTCAGCTACACCTCCAATTGATGGTCATCATTATCTCTTTCCCTGCTGGAGGTACCCCCTACCTCCCCTGCTAGAGGTTTCCCCTACCTCCCCTGCTGGAGGTACCCCCTACCTCCCCTGTTGGAGGTACCCTTACTTTCCCTCTGCCGGGTCACCATTTGGAGAAGACCCGGGCCGGATGTACCGGCGAACCTACAACAACAAATACTTTCCCTGCTGGAGGTACCAACCTCCCCTACTGGAGGTATTTCCTACTTTCCCTGCTGGAGGTACCCCTACCTCTCCTGCTGGTGGTACCCCTACCTCCCCTGCTGGAGGTACCCCTACCTCCCCTGTTGAAGGTACACCAACCTACCCTGCTGGAGGTAGCCCCACCTTCCCTGCTGGATGTACCCCTACCTCTCCTGCTCGAGGTATCCCTACCTCCCCTGCTGGATGCCTCCTCCACCTCCTTATACAGGAGGGGACACCACCACCCCAATACCACTACTACTACTACTACTACTACTACTACCACCACCACCGCCACTACTACTACTACAACTACTAATACTCATTGTTAAAATAGTCACTGCTTCAGAACTGTGACCACCAGCACCCCTCTCCACCTTCCCTTACCCCTCTTCTCCTCTCTTTCTCTCTTCACTCATCTCTCACATCTATAGAGCAATTCTTGTCTACTCTCACATCTCTTCCACTCAACTCTCATGTCTCTCAGCACCTCTCTCTCTTCCTTTTCCCCTCACATCTTATTTCACTCTACCTTCCCCTCACCTCTCCCTCTCATTATCCTCTACCTTCCCTCACCTCTCCCCTCTACCTTCCCTCACCTCTCCCCTCTACCTTCCCTCACCTCTCCCCTCTACCTTCCCTCACCTCTCCCCTCTACCTTCCCTCACCTCTCCCCTCTACCTTCCCTCACCTCTCCCCTCTATCTTCCTTCACCTCTCCCCTCTACCTTCCCTCACCTCTCCCCTCTACTTTCCTCCCCTCTCTACCTTCCTCACCTCTCCCTCTACCTTCCCTCACCTCTCCTCTACCTTCCCTCACCTCTCCCCTCTCCTTCCTCACCTCTCTCCTTCCTCACTCTCCCTCCTTCCCTCACTCTCCCTCTACTTTCCCTCACCTCTCCCCTCTACCTTCCCTCACCTCTCACCTCTACCTTCCTCACCTCTCCTCTATCTTCCTTACCTCTCCCTCTCCTTCCCTCACCTCTCCCTACTTTCCTCACTCCCTCCTCCTACCTCTCCCTCACCTTCTCACCTCCTCTACCTTCTCACTTCCCTCACTCCTCACACACCTCTGACAGTCATGTGCTGATAGCCTCCTTCCTTCAGTAATTTGCATACAATACAGCCATGGCAGTGATCAACGTAAACAATAATGGTAATTCAACAAGGGGACGATGGTTCCTCGTTTGCCACCGTTGTTGGGGGCGCTGCTTTTAGGGTCAGTCAGGTCAACAACAGTGATGGGGGAGTGTTCATCTGGTGTGGCAGGTCAAATAACAGTATTAGCAATGATTTCTAAGGTAATTCAGGTCACCAACAGTCCTGGGGAGAGTGTTTATCTGGTCATACAGGTCATGAGCACTGTTGAAGGACTGATCATCGGCTGACCCAGGTCACCAACAGTGTCGGTGACCTAGCCTAAGTAAGTAGGTACTTGGTGCCACTGTTGAACACTAGAGGCAACCAGGGAACTCCAGCTGAAGAACCAGGACCTGTATCTCAGCTCCAGGACCTGTCTCCTAGCACCAGTACCTGTGTCTCAGCACCAGGACCCCTGTCTCAGCACCACAACCTGTCTCTCAGCACCAGGCCCTGTTTAAGCATCAGAACACATGTTTCAGCACCAGGATCTGTCTCAGCACCAGGATCTGTCTCAGCACCAGGACCTGTTCTCAGCACCAGGACCAGTCTCAGCACCAGGACCATTAGTACCAGGCCCACACACAAACTCAGCCGGCCATCTCGCACAGGAAGTCTAGATTTAGATTTTGCCAATACTACCACCGTCACAAATCTAAATCTAAATCTCACCAACTTAACCACACAAACTAACTTTGCACACGCAAGACTTGTCACAACCTGTCACAACCAATCACCAACTCTCGTACATTTCAACACAGTAAACTCTACCTAAGACACATTATGGCTCCTGACTTATCCGGACCGAGACATACTAGTCAGAACCATCTTAAGACATTTGTACAACGTTCACTTAATAGCCATAACATCCTTCTTAAACACTAAGACATTTACCGAGTTTGTGTCTGTAATAATAATCACAATAATAATAATAATGAATATTAATAAGCTATTAATAATAATAACAATAATAATACCATTAGTATAATAATAATAATAATAATAATAATAATAATAATAATAATAATAATAATAATAATAATATATAATAATAATTATAATAATAATAATAATGGTAATAATAATAATTCGTTTTATGTCTTGCGCTGCTCGTTCTTCTTCTTCTTTGTGGCTGTGACGTCACGCACTGACGTCACTGTTGTGTCAGCTGGTTTAATATAAACCCAGCTGAGCTGCTACACCTAGGGGGGGAGATCCCCCCTGACTATTTCTCCAGGGGGTGTTTACAAGGGGTGTTAAGAGTGGACTGGTGGTGAGGTGTGTCAGCCTTGTTGAGTGTTGTGGGCGAAGATGTTCTGGGATATTACACTGTGGGAACATCCACAGTGTGCTGCTACACTATTCTGTATGATAGTTACACAGTGGGAACACCCACAGTGTACTGCTACACTATTCTGTATGATAGTTACACAGTGGGAACACCCACAGTGTACTGCTACACTATTCTGTATGATAGTTACACAGTTGGAACACCCACAGTGTGCTGCTATAATATTCTGTATGATAGTTACACAGTGGGAACACCCACAGTGTACTGCTACACTATTCTATATGATAGTTACACAGTGGGAACACCCACAGTGTACTGCTACACTATTCTGTATGATAGTTACACAGTTGGAACACCCACAGTGTACTGCTACACTATTCTGTATGATAGTTACACAGTGGGAACACCCACAGTGTGCTGCTACACTATTCTGTATGATAGTTACACAGTGGGAACACCCACAGTGTGCTGCTACACTATTCTGTATGATAGTTACACAGTGGGAACACCCACAGTGTGCTGCTACACTATTCTGTATGATAGTTACACAGTGGGAACACCCACAGTGTGCTGCTACACTATTCTGTATGATAGTTACACAGTTGGAACACCCACAGTGTGCTGCTATAATATTCTGTATGATAGTTACACAGTGGGAACACCCACAGTGTACTGCTACACTATTCTATATGATAGTTACACAGTGGGAACACCCACAGTGTCTGCTACACTATTCTATATGATAGTTACACAGTGGGAACACCACAGTGTACTGCTACACTATTCTATATGATAGTTACACAGTGGGAACACCCACAGTGTACTGCTACACTATTCTATATGATAGTTACACAGTGGGAACACCCACAGTGTACTGCTACACTATTCTATATGATAGTTACACAGTGGGAACACCCACAGTGTACTGCTACACTATTCTATATGATAGTTACACAGTGAGAACACCACAGTGTACTGCTACACTATTCTATATGATAGTTACACAGTGGGAACACCACAGTGTACTCTACACTATTCTATATGATAGTTACACAGTGGAACACCCACAGTGTACTGCTACACTATTCTATATGATAGTTACACAGTGGGAACACCACAGTGTCTGCTACACTATTCTATATGATAGTTACACAGTGGGAACACCCACGTGTACTGCTCACTATTCTATATGATGAGTTACACAGTGGGAACACCAAGTGTACTGCTACACTATTCTAATGATAGTTCACGTGGGAACACCACAGTGTACTGCTACCTATTCTATATGATAGTTACACAGTGGGAACACCCACAGTGTACTGCTGCACTATTCTATAGATAGTTACACAGTGGAACACTCCAAGTGTACTGCTTACTATTCTATATGTTACAGTGTGACACATGTCTACACTATTCTATATGATAGTTACACAGTGGGAACAACAACTAACTGTTTCCCTGTCATATTCCATCAGGCAGGATGGTACACCTAGTGATGAAATGTGAGCTGGTAGACTTCAGTAGTGTCAGCCTGAGATGGTAGACTTCAGTAGTGTCAAACTGAGCTGGTAGACTTCAGTAGTGTCAGCCTGAGCTGGTAGACTTCAGTAGTGTCAGCCAGAGCTGGTAGACTTCAGTAGTGTCAAGCCAGAGCTGGTAGACTTCAGTAGTGTCAAACTGAGCTGGTAGACTTCAGTAGTGTCAGCCAGAGCTGGTAGACTTCAGTAGTGTCAGCCAGAGCTGGTAGACTTCAGTAGTGTCAAACTGAGCTGGTAGACTTCAGTAGTGTCAGCCAGAGCTGGTAGACTTCAGTAGTGTCAAACTGAGCTGGTAGACTTCAGTAGTGTCAAACTGAGTTTGTAGACTTCAGTAGTGTCAAACTGAGCTGGTAGACTTCAGTAGTGTCAGTCTGAGCTGGTAGACTTCAGTAGTGTCAGCCTGAGCTGGTAGACTTCAGTAGTGTCAACCTGAGCTGGTAGACTTCAGTAGTGTCAACCTATGAGCTGATAGGCTTCAGTAGTGTCAACCTGAGCTAGTAGACTTCAGTAGTGTCAGCCTGAGATGGTAGACTTCAGTAGTGTCAACCTGAGCTAGTAGACTTCAGTAGTGTCAGCCTGAGCTAGTAGACTTCAGTAGTGTCAGCCTGAGCTGGTAGTTTAGTAGTGTCAGCCTGAGCTAGTAGACTTCAGTAGTGTCAGCCTGAGCTGGTAGATATTAGTAGTGTCAGCTTGATCCAAGAGACTTCAGTGCTGTCATACATACAAACATATCGTGACTGCTGTACTCACTCTTGTGGGTTGTGTACATTCGTGTGTCAAGTGCAGACACATAGTCACACACACACACACACACACACACACACACACAGACCAGGGCCGTTTGACACAGTTCCACACAAGAGATTAGTGCAAAAGCTGGAGGACCAGGCAGGAATAACAAGGAAGGCACTGCAATGGATCAGGGAATACCTGTCAGGAAGACAGCAGCGAGTCATGGTCCGTGGCGAGGTGTCAGAGTGGGCGCCTGTAACGAGCATGGTGCCACAGGGATCAGTCCTAGGACCGGTGCTGTTTCTGGTATTTGTGAATGACATGACGGAAGTAATAGACCCCAAAGTGTCCCTGTTTGCAGATGATGTGAAGTTGATGAGAAGAATTCAATCGGACGAGGACCAGGCAGAACTACAGAGGGATCTGGACAGGCTGCAGGCCTGGTTCAGCAACTGGAAGATTGGGAAAGGGCAAAGAAGACCACAGACGGAGTACAGTCTAGGAGGCCAGAGCTTACAAACCTCACTCAAGGAAAAGGATCTTGGGGTGAGTATAACACCGGACACATCTCCTGAGGCGCACATCAACCAAATAACTGCTGCAGCATACGGGCGCCTAGCAAACCTAAGAACAGCATTCCGACATCTTAATAAGGAGTCATTCAGGACCCTGTACACTGTGTACGTTAAGCCCATATTGGAGTATGCAACGCCATTTTGGAACCCTCACCTAGCCAAGCATGTAAGGAAACTAGAGAAAGTGCAAAGGTTTGCAACAAGACTAGTCCCGGAGCTAAGGGGTATGTCCTACGAGGAGAGGTTAAGGGAAATCGACCTGATGACACTGGAGGACAGGAGAGATAGAGGGGATATGATAACGACATATAAAATACTGAGAGGAATCGACAAGGTGGACAGAGACAGAATGTTCCAGAGGTGGACACAGCAACAAGGGGTCACAGTTGGAAGCTGAAAACCAAGATGAGTCATAGGGATGTTAGGAAGTATTTCATTAGCCTTAGAGTTGTAAAGAAATGGAATAATCTGGAGAGTGAAGTAGTGGAAGCAAGTTCCATACATAGCTTTAAGAAGAGGTATGATAAAGCTTATGGAGCAGGGAGATAGTGAATTAGTATCGACCAGTGAAGAGGCGGGGCCAGGAGCTATGACTCGGCCCCTGCAACCACATACAGGTGAGTACATATAGGTGAGTGTTTGAATTAAGAAAACCAGGATCAAGGGAACACAGATGGAAGCTGAAGACACAGATACGTATGGATGTCAGGAAGTATTTCTTTAGCCTCAGGGTGGATGAAAAGTCGAATGACTTGGATGAATCAGTGGAGGCAAATACAGTACACAGCTTCAAGAGTAGATATGATTAGGCCCAAGCAGCCATAAATCAGTGATGCCGAGAAAATAATAATCTAGGAGGCGGTGCCAGGAGCTAAGTCTCGACCCCATCGCAAACAAAGTTGGTGAATACACACCTGGAAGATTGTCATGTGTATGTGCGTGACATGTGTTCCTTTGTATATTAGTAGACATTGTACCATCATGTGTTATCAGATAATGACCTCTACAGCGCCACCTAACACCGTACACATACAAAGTAAGCAACTAATAGGTGAGTGACCGTGCATTGTTGAAACGTTTCGCTTAACAGACAATACAGAGGAGTCAGGAGTAGTTTCTTCCTCAAGAGTGCAGAGGTCAGAGGATGAAGTTAAATGGATGGATAAGTCACAGTCCATCAGCCTTGGAAAGTGTAGTATGAGTGGTAGTCCTCAGCCTGATAAAGTCAGTGGTCCTGGAAATCACATCGCTCCAACCATACACGTCAGCTGGTATACACACTCAGCATACACACGTCAGCTGGTATACACACGTCAGCATACACACGTCAGGCTGGTATACAGTCAGCTGTATCACACGTCAGGCTGGTATCACACGTCATGATGGTATACACAAACATACACAGTCAGGCTGGTATACACAAACATACACACGTCAGCTGGTATACCCAAATACACAGTCAGTGCTGGTATACACAATAACAGGCTGGTATACACAAACATACAACGTCAGCTGGTATACACAGTCTGGTATACACACGTCAGGCTGGTATACACAAACATAACACGTCAGGCTGGTATACACAAACATACACACGTCAGGCTGGTATACAACGTCAGAACATACACACGTCAGGATGGTATACACAAACATACACACGTCAGGCTGGTATACACACGTCAGGCTGGTATACACACGTCAGGCTGGTATACACACGTCAGGCTGGTATACACAAACATACACACGTCAGGCTGGTATACACAAACATACACACGTCAGGCTGGTATACACAAACATACACACGTCAGGCTGGTATACACAAACATACACACGTCAGGCTGGTATACACAAACATACACACGTCAGGCTGGTATACACAAACATACACACGTCAGGCTGGTATACACAACATAACACGTCAGGTGGTATACCAAACATACACAGTCAGGCTGGTATACACAACATACAGTCAGGCTGGTATACACAAACATACACACGTCAGTGGTATCCAAACATACACGTCAGGTGGTATACACAAACATACACACGTCAGGTGGTATACAAAACATACACGTCAGGTGGTATACACAAACATACACACGTCAGGCATGGTATACACAAACATACACACGTCAGGCTGGTATACACAAACATACACACGTCAGCGGGTATCACACATACACGTCAGTGGTATACACAAACATACACACGTCAGGCTGATACAAACATACACGTCAGGACTGGTATACACAACTCACACGTGTGTCACAACTCACAGTCAGGCTGGTATACACACGTCAGGATGGTATACACAAACATACACAGGTGTATTTCGAGTGTTTTATTCAGAGCGTAAATAAGAGGTAAATATTTTGTGATGTTTGAAGTGACTCACACGTCAGTGAATGTGTCATGCTGACACACTTCTGTACAGGCTGCGACACTCTGTGTCATGTGACTCACTACTGTGTCACTGCTGACTCACATGTCATTGATATTGTCACTGCTGACTCACTACTGGTCACTGCTGACTCACTACTGTTTCACTGCTGACTCACTACTATGTCATTGCTGACTCACTACTGTGTCACTTCTGACTCACTACTGTGTCACTGCTGACTCACTACTGTGTCACTGCTGACTCACTACTGTGTCACTGCTGACTCACTACTGTGTCACTGTTGACTCACTACTGTGTCACTGTTGACTCACTATTGTGTCACTGCTGACTCACTACTGTGTCGCTGCAGACTCACTACTGTGTCACTGCAGACTCACTATTGTGTCACTTCTGACTCACTACTGTGTCACTGCTGACTCACTACTGTGTCACTGCTGGCTCACTATTGTGTCACTGCTGACACACTACTGTGTCACTGTTGACTCACTGTGTCTGCTGACTCACTGCTGTGTCACTGTTGACTCACTACTGTGTCACTGTTGACTCACTACTGTGTCACTATTGACTCACTACTGTGTCACTGTTGACTCACTACTGTGTCACTGTTGACTCACTATTGTGTCACTGCTGACTCACTACTGTGTCACTGCAGACTCACTACTGTGTCACTGTTGACTCACTATTTTGTCACTTCTGATTCACTATTGTGTCACTGCTGACTCACTACTGTGTCACTGTTGACTCACTATTTTGTCACTTCTGACTCACTGCTGACTCACTACTGTGTCACTGTTGACTCACTACTGTGTCACTGTTGACTCACTACTGTGTCACTTATGACTCACTACTGTGTCACTGTTGACTCACTACTGTCACTGTTGACTCACTACTGTCACTGTTGACTCACTATTTTGTCACTTCTGACTCACTACTGTGTCACTGCTGACTCACTACTGTGTCACTGCTGACTCACTACTGTGTCACTGTTGACTCACTATTGCGTCATTTCTGACTCACTACTGACTTAGCTAGCTTTTTGAGTCTTTGGCAAGTATGATATCAAGGATATCAGTTTTCACCTCTCTTTTCTCTCTCTCTCTCTCTCTCTCTCTCTCTCTCGGGTTACAAGTGGACACGTGTTAGGAAGGACAAGGTTGACGTGTAGGAAATGGATGAACCAGACATACAATATAGCAGGACATGAAGTGAGGTAGAGGTAGAGAGAGAGAGAGAGAGAGAGAGAGAGAGAGAGATTTTACAAGTGAATGTTTGGAATTGGTCACAATATGTTAGCTTGGTATGTTTAAGGTGTGTAATTAAGGTGTGTTAATTAAAGTGTGTTAATTAAGGTGTGTAAATTAAGGTGAGGTAATTAAGGTGTGGTAATTAAGGTGTGGTAATTAAGGTGTGTTAATTAAGATTTGGTAATTAAGGTGTGTCAGTTACAAGGAGGGTAATCAAGGCTGCACTTACCCAGAACACTTAATCTCAGTGCAAATACTTATACACTTTTCGGTGTATATACACATAGTTATATACTTACAGATATAAACATGTTAATGTATGAAGAAATACTTCCTAGCATCTCTGTGACTCATCTGTGTTTACAAGTTGCAGCTCTGCCGTCGTGTACCTGTTTCCCGCCTCATCAAAGACTTTCCTGTCGTCCTATAAATTCCTATCAGTATTCTGTACGTTGTTGTCATATCACCCCCTTCCCTAGTCAGGTGTGTGTGTGTGTCCCTTGTAATAAATATATCGTTGGGCTGAAGTATTTTTACGACTTTCATTTCTCACGACTCCCCATTTCTCACGACTCCCCATTTCTCACGACTACCCATTTCTCACGACTACCCATTTCTCACGACTACCCATTTCCCACGACTCCTGATATTACAGCTTCAGGTAATCAAGGCCCGTTAACCTGGCTGTTAAGGGAGGTTGGAGCTAAAACAAACACAGCAGTAGTCTTTAAATTGTATTTTCCTTCAAGTATGAACAGATATATGTACACTATATACACTATTTACAGCAGTATGAAATGTAAGTGTACACCACGGCAAGTCAAGGCAACAACAACAGCCAAAAGACATAGAGAGCACCGTGCTTCAACCAGCAGCTGGATGAATCTGGCAATAGTGGAATGTGAGTGACACCACATCACCTCCGCCATTGTTAGACACACATTATGATTGGCTGAACCAAGGTACTGATTTAACGATGGGGCTCCCTGTATCGTTAAACCCTAGCACCTGGTTCGCTGGTTGGGGAGGCAGCCTATATGGGAGTGTGTACATACGCCGAATAAATGTAACGTACTCTTTGCATGCCACACCCGATTTTCCAAGACCCCCTTCCTCACGACTCCCCATTTTCCCACGACTCCCCATTTCCCCACGACTCCCCATTTCCCATGATTCCCCATTTCCCATAATTCCCCATTTCCCTACAACTCCCCATTTTCCCTGGGTGTGAGGAGTCTGAGGAGACAGGAGGAGAGTTTCTCTTCGTTAAGATTAAGCAGAATTGTAATGTTGCCGCAAGTGGTGATAAATCTCACAGATCACTGAGGGAACTTGAGCCTGGCTTTTAATGGCTTAGGTGGCTTGAATCATCCAAGTGGCTTTGTGTCTTGGGAAAGGTTGAAGATGGTGAAGGATTTGGTGGATTAGCAGAGATTTAATCCCAGGCTTTGATCACTTAGTTGAATTGAACTGAGTTATTTATTATATGTTTCTATTTATCTATCCTATTCTATATATTTATGCATAATGAATGTAAGGAAACGTTTGAAAGGTTTAGTTGCCATCTAACGTGTTCGTGAGAGAGAGAAAGAACAGAGCTGCAATCCTGCCAGAGTGTATAACGTTTAACAGGGTTCCGTTTCTCACTGGTATGGGTAGGCGGTAGTAATCCTACCACTACCACTCCACCACCATAACTACCACCACCACAACCACCAACACCACCGCTACCACCAAAACCATTACCACCACCGCTACCACCAAAACCATTACCACCACCGCTACCACCACCACCACAACTACCACCAGCACAACCACCACTACCACCACCACAACTACCACCACCACCACAACTACTACCACCACAACTACCACTACCACCACCACCACAACTACTACCACCACAACTACCACTACCACCACTACCCCCACATAACCGTAACAATAAAATTCTCAATTTTAATGTAAAGTTGTATATGTGAGGGCCGGAGAGAGCTCCCTCCCTACCAGCTTTAATATTCACCATAACATTAACTTATAGTGAAGGTTATTATTGTGGGTGATAGTGAGTGTGGTGTACAGTGACTCAAACACCATACAACACCAGCAGGGTGACTCAGCCAGTCTGGCAGTGTACACTATGTTATGTGGAGTCAGAGGTTATGTCTCTCTCTCTTACAAGGTTACTGAGGATTCAGTGGTACCACGTGCCGCTCACAACCGAAAGACCTGGGTTCAATCCTGGAATGTGAGTATGTGTGTGTGTATACTCACCTATTTGTGGTTGCAGGGGTCGATTCATAGCTCCTGGTCCCGTGTGTGTGAGTGTGTGAGTGAGTGAAGTGTGTGTGTGTGTGTGTGTGTGTGTTTTTTTTTGCTCACTAGTTGTACTCACCTAGTTGTGGTTGCAGGGGTCGAGTCAAAGCTCCTGGCCCCGCCTCTTCACTGGCCGCTACTGGGTCACTCTCCCTGCGCCATGAGCTTTATCATACCTCTGCTTAAAGCTATGTATAGAGCCTGCCTCCACTACATCGCTTCCTAAACTATTCCACTTCCCGACAACTCTGTGACTGAAGAAATACTTCCTAGCATCTCTGTGATTCATCTGAGTCTTTCAACTTCCATCTGTGTCCCCTTGTTGTTGTGTCCCATCTCTGGAACATTCTGTCTCTGTCAACTTTGTCAATTCCTCTCAATATCTTATATGTCGTTATCATGTCCCCCCTATCTCTCCTGTCCTCCAGTGTCGTCAGGTCGATTTCCCTTAACCTCCCCTCGTAGGACATACCCCTTAGCTCCGGGACTAGTCTTGTTGCAAACCTTTGCACTTTGTGAGTGTGTGTGTGTGTGAGTGTGTGTGTGAGTGTGTGTGTAGTGTGTGTGTGTGTGTGTGTGAGTGAGTGTGTGTGTGTGTATGTGTGTGTGTGTGTCCTCACCTAATTGTACTCACCTAATTGTGGTTGCAGGGGTCGAGACTCAGCTCCTGGCCCCGCCTCTGCACTGTCCCCTACTGGGTCTCTGCTCTCCCTGCTCCATGAGCTTTATCATACCTTGTCTTAAAACTATGTATGGTTCCCGCCTCCACTATATCGTTCGCTAAACTATTCCACTTCCTAACTACTCTATGGCTGAAGAATTGCTTCCTAACATCCCTCTTTATCCAATTTCGTGTGTGTGTGTGTGAGTGTGTGTGTGTGTGTGTGTGTGTGTGTGTGTGTGTGTGTGTGTGTGTGTGTGTGTGTGTGTGTGTGTGTGAATGAGTGTACTCACCTATATGTGGTTGCAGGGGTCGAGTCATAGCTCCTGGCCCCGCCTCTTCACTGGTCGATACTAATTCACTCTCTCCCTGCTCCATAAGCTTTATCATACCTCTTCTTAAAGCTATGTATGGAACTTGCTTCCACTATTTCACTCTCCAGATTATTCCACTTCTTTACAACTCAGGCTAAAGAAATACTTCCTAACATCCCTATGACTCATCTGGGTTTTCAGCTTCCAATTGTGGCCCCTTGTTCCTGTATCCCATCTCTGAAACATTCGAGCCCTGTCCACCTTGTCAATTCCTCTTAGTATTGTATACGTTGTTATCATGTCCCCCCTGTCCCTCCTGTCCTCTAGTGTCATCAGGTTGAGTTCCCTTAACCTCTCCTCATAAGACATACCTCTCAGTTTCGGGACTAAACGTGTTGCAAATTTTTGCACTTTCTCCAATTTCGTGACGTGTTTGACTAGGTGAGGGTTCCATACTGGTGCTGCATACTCCAGTATTGGCCTGACATACACGATGTACAATGTCATGAATGACTCCTTACTCAGATGTCTAAACGCTAATCTCAGGTTTGCCAGTCGCCCATATGCTGCAGCAGTTATTTGATTGACGTGTGCCTCAGGAGACATGTTCGTTATAATGCTTACTCCAAGATTTTTTTTCTCTAAGTGACGTTTGTAGCCTTTGATTCTCTAACCTGTATGCTGTCTGCGGTCTTCTGTGTCCTTCCCCAATCTTCATGACCTTACACTTACTGGGGTTAAACTCCAGGAGCCATTTGTTTGACCAGACTTATAGTCTGTCCAGATCTCCTTGTAATCTTAACTGATCCTCGTCCGCTTGTATTCTCCTCATCAGTTTCACATCATCAGCGAACAGTGACACTTCTGAATCTATTCCTTCCATTATGTCATTCACATACTATATAAGAAACAGCATCGGACCTAGGACTGACCCTTGTGGAACCCCACTCGACACATGCGCCCACTCTGACACTTCATCAGTACCAACACTCGTTGTTTCCTTCCTGTTAGGTATTCCCTGATCCATTGCAGTACTTTCCCTATTATTCCTGCCTGCTCCTCTAATTTTTGCACCAGTCTCTTGTGTGGTACTGTGTCAAAAGCCTTCCTACAGTCCAAAAATATGCAATATACCCATCCCTCTCTCTCCTGTCTTACTTCTGTTACCTTATCGTAGAACTCAAGTGGATTTGTGACACAGGATTTCCCATTTCTGAAGCCGTGCTGATTGTCATGTATGAGCCCAATCTTTTCAATATGTTCCACGACTCTTATCCTGATGATCTTTTCCATTACTTTACATACTATACAAGTCAGAGACACTGGTCGATAGTTTAACGCCTCTTATCCTGATCTTTCCTTATACATACTATACAGTCAGAGACTGGTCGATAGTTTAACGCTACTGTCGTTTCTTCTTAAAAATTGGAACTACATTTGCTGTCTTCCACGCCTCAGGCAATTGTCCAGTTTCGATAGATTTACTGAAGATTGTTGCTAGCGGCACACACAATTCCTCTGCTCCTTCTCTCAGTATCCATGGAGATATGTTATCTGGGCCCACCGCCTTTGATGTATCTAGTTCACCTAGCAGTTTCATCACCTCTACCTTGGTTATGTGTATTGTGTCCAGCACCTGCTGGTGCACCCTATCTCCACGATTTTCTGGAAGCATCCCTGTCTCTACCGTAAATACTTCTCTAAATCTTGTGTTTAGTTCATCACATACTTCCTGGTCATTCTTTGTGAGCTCCCCTCCTTCTTTCCCCAGCCTGATTACCTGGTCCTTGACTTGTTTTTCTCCTAATATGACTGTATAACAACTTTGGTTCAGATTTGGCTTTTCATGCTATGTCGTTCTCGTATTGCCTCTGGGCCTCTCTCCATATCCCAGCATATTCATTTCTGGTTCTTCTGCTCAACTCCTTGTTTTCTTGAGTCCTTTGCCTTCTATACCTTTTCCATGCTCTAGCACACTTGGCTTTAGCCTCATTACACCTCCAGTTAAACCATGGTCTTACTATTTTTTCTGTTACCCTTTGGTATGAACTTCTCCTCTGCTTCCCTGCACTTAGTGGTTACTAGTTCCATCATTTCATTTACTGTCTTTTCCTCTAGTTCTCTTTCCCACTGCACTTCATGCAGGAAACTTCTCATTCCTATGAAGTTCCCTTTTTTGAAGTTCGGCTTCTCTCGTTGTTCCTGCGCTGTTGCATTCTCCATTTTTAACTCTACAAGGTATTCAAAACTCAGGACATCATGATCACTATCGCCAAGGGGTCTTTCGTGTGTGATATCCCCTATGTCTGAGCTATTCAAGGTGAATATGAGATCCAGCCTTGCTGCAACATCCTCTCCTCTCTCTCTGGTTGTATCCCTAACATGCTGGTGCATGAAGTTCTCCAATACAGTCTCCAACATCTTAGCCCTCCATGTTTCTGGACCCCCATGTGGCTCTAGATTTTCCCAGTCAATCTCTTTATGATTGAAATCCCCCATTATGAGTAATTTTGTCCTACCCATATGAGCCCTCCTGGCCACTTCAGCTAGTGTACCCACCATTGCCCTATTGTGCACATCATACTCTTGTCTTGTCCTCCTGCTGTTCAGTGGTGCGTTATACATCACTGCTATCATCACCTTTGGACCCCCAGTCTGAAGTGTTCCAACAATGAAGTCTTCTGTTTCCCTTCTGTCCATTCCTCCCACTTCCTCAAAACTCCACTGGTTTTTGATGAGCAGCGCTACTCCTCCCCCTCCTTTGTTCTCTCTGTCTTTCCTCAGGATCTGATATCCAGGTGGAAAGATTGCATCTGTTATCATCCCTGTACGTTTTGTCTCTGTTAGTGCTATGATGTCAGGTGATGCATCAGTGATTCGTTCTTGCCACTCTTCACTCTTATTTGTTATTCCATCTGCATTGGTATACCATACCTTTAGCTTCCTTTCCATTACTGTATTTTGGGAGATGGAAGAGGAAGGTGCAGGCTGGGGAGGTGGGAGGCAGGGTAGATTATGGGAAGCTGCTGTGATTGTGAAATTAGTGCTTAGGGGGGGGGCTATGGTGTGTGGTTTGTTTGTGGTTATTGTGTTTGGTTGATATGTAGTGACAGGGGTTGAGGGGTTTCTAAAAGCATATGTGTTTGATGTTCCCCCAGAGGCTGTTCTTTCCTGTCTGTCGTTGCCTGTCCTGTCTCTCTTTTTTTCCACTGATTTCGTCTTGCTCTCACTTTCAGTTGTTTCCTTTCTTTTCGTGTTCTGTCTCGATTGAGGTACACTTGTTGATATTCCTGAGATTCTTTTAACATTGGCTTCTGTTGTAGTATCCTGTTCCTTACCACTTCCGTCTTGAATGTCAATTTGATTGGTCGATTTTTTTCCCTCGAATACCCCCCCAAGTCTGTGAAAATTTTCTACCTGAGACATGTCCTTCTCTCCTGTTATTGCAATGATGCTCTTAATCTCTGTTTCCTCCCAATGCTTTCTTTCATCATAGGTCTTCCCTTCAGCCTCCTGAATCCCATGAATAATTATTGACCTCTCCCTCTCTTCTTCCCATTTTTTTTCTCTCAATATCTCTGGATCTGATTTAAGCATCTCCTTTGTTGTTTCCCTTATCATCTCCTGGACACTCTGATGACCTGATAGTATGTCTGCTAAAGACTTAGCTCCATCCCCTCCTTCAGTCCCCTCGCTGCCTACTGATGTTCCCAATTCAGTCACCTTACTCCTTTCGGACCTCATCTTTATATCTTGCTTCAGCACATCCATTTCTTCCTCCAGTCTTTGTATCTTTGCCTCAGCTACTACAGCTCATGATTCCCACTTTTTGATCTCTGCAGATATCTTCTCTAACATGTTATTGTAAAGCTCATTTATCCTTTTTTCCCATTCTTTATCCATTTTGTTCTTGAGCCTTCTACCCATTCTTCCTTTTCAGACCAACCATCCTCAGTTCCCTTGCCTTTACGTCCTCCCTTTTGAGATCCCATTTTTTATCATGTTAGGATGCTCTAGCTCCTTCAGCTTTGTGTAAAAAATGGGTGTGTGGTGAAGGGGAGAGATTTATGATCTAATATGTTAGGTTAGGTTTGTCTAAATACGTGTGTATGTGAGTATGAGTGTATGAGTGTGTGTGTGTGTGTGAGTGTACTCACCTAGTTGTACTCACCTAGTTGTGGTTGCAGGGGTCGATTCATAGCTCCTGGCCCCGCCTCTTCACTGGCCTCTACTGGGTCACACTCCCTGCTCCATGAGCTTTATCATACCTCTCCTTAAAGCTATGTATGGAACCTGCCTCCACTACATCACTTCCCAAGCTATTCCATTTCCCCGACCATTTCGGACTGAAGAAATACTTCCTAACATCCCTGTGATTCATTTGAGTCTTCAACTTCCAACTGTGTCCCCTTGTTGCTGTGTCCCATCTCTGGAACAGTCTGTCTCTGTCAACCTTGTCAATTCCTCTCAGTATTTTATATTCGTTATCATGTCCCCCCTATCTCTCCTGTCCTCCAGTGTCGTCAGGTCGATTTCCTTAACCTCTCCTCGTAGGACATCCCCCTTAGCTCCGGGACTAGTCTTGTTGCAAACCTTTGCACTTTCTCTAGCTTCTTACGTGCTTGGATAAAGTGGTTCCAAACTGGTGCTGCATATTTCCCAGTATGGGCCTAACGTACACAGTTTACAGGGTCCTGAACGATTCTTTATTAAGATGTCGGAATGCTGTTCTTAGGTTTGCTAGGCGCCCGTATGCTGCAGCAGTTTTTTGGGCTGATGTGCGCCTCAGGAGATGTGCCTGGTGTTATACTCACCCCAAGATCTTTTTCCTTGATTGAGGTTTGTAGTCCCTGGCCCCCAGACTGTACCCCGTCTGCGGTCTTCTTTGCCCTTCCCCAATCTTCATGACTTTGCACTTGGTTGGGTTGAACTCCAGGAGCCAATTGCTGGACCAGACTTGCAGCCTGCCCAGATCCCTTTGTAGTTCGGCCTGGTCCTCTTCCGATTGAATTCTTCATCAACTTCACATCATCTGCAAACAGGGACACTTCGGTCTATTCCTTCCGTAAATGTCGTTCACAAACACCAGAAACAGCACCGGTCCTGGACGACCCTGTGGAACCCACTCGTCACCGGCGCCCACTCGGGGGGACACCTCGCCACGGACCATGACCCCCGGCTGCTGTCTTCTGACAGATATTCCCGGGATCCATTGTAGTGCCTTCCCTGTTATCCTGCTGGTCCTCCAACTTTGACTAATCTTGTGTGGGACTGTGCAAACGCCTTCTTACAGTCAAGAATATAATCTACCCACCCCTCTCTCTTGTCTTACTGCTGTCACCCTGTCATAGAACTCCAGTAGGTTTGTGACACAGGATTTCCCGTCCCTGAAACCGTGTTGGCGTCGTTGATAAGCTCTTCCTTTCAGGTGCTCCACCACTCTTCCTGATAATCTTTCATGCCCTTTTGCATACTATACATGTCAGTGACACTGGTCTGTAGTTTAATGCTACGTTTCTGTCTCCTTTTTAAAAATTGGAACACATTTGCTGTCTTCCATACCTCTGGTATGCCCTGTTTCGATAGACGTGTTGAAGATTGTTGTTAGGACAATAGCTCCTCTGCTCCCTCTTCAGGACCCTGGGAAATGTTGTCGGCCCATCGCCTTTTGGAGGTTCTAGTGTGGGTAGCCTCTTCACTTCCTCCTCAGTTGTGTGTATGTCCAGCACCTGATGGTGTCCTTTACCTCTCTTTTCTGGAGGCCCTTCTATTTCCTCTGTGAACCCCTTTCTTTGAATCTCATGTTGAGCTCCTCACACACTTTGTGGTCATTTTTGTGACCCCCCCCTCCTTCCTTCCTCAGCCTGATCACCTGGTTCTTGACTGTTGTTCTCCCCCTGATGTGGCTGTAAAAAACAGCTTTGGGTCAGATTTTGCTTTCGCTGCATGTCATTTTCCCTATTGTCTTTGGGCTTCCCTTCTTACCTGTGCATATTCATTTCTGGCTCTACGACTGCTCTCCTTATTCTCCTGGGTCCTTTGCCTTCTATACTTCTTCCATTCCCCGGCACACTTGGTTTTGGCTTCCCTGCCTTTGGGTGAACCATGGGCTCATCCTGGCTTTTTCGCTTTTCCTTTTTACCCTTGGGTATAAACCTTCCCTCAGCTTCGTGCAAATTGTTGTCATATATTCCATCATCTCGTTACCGCTTCCCTGCCAGTCTCTGTCCCACTGAACTCCGTGCAGGAAGTTTTCATGCCCACGTAGTCACCTTTCTTGTAGTTTGGCTTCATTTGTAGCCCTTCCTGCTTCCTCCACTTTTAACCTACTATGTAGTCGAAGCTTAGAACCATATGATCACGGCCTCGGGTGGGTTTTTTGTGGGGGATGTCCTCAATGTCTGCACTACTCAGGGTGAATACAGGTCCAGTCTCGCTGGTTGTCCTCCCTCTCCTCTGGTATTGTCCCTTACATGTTGGTATATAGATTTTCCAGTACCACCTCCATCATTTTAGCCCTCCATGTTTCTTTTGGCCCCATGTGGTTCTAAGTTCTCCCAATCGATTTCCTTATGGTTGAAGTCCCCTGATCAGTAGCTTCGCCCTGCTCATGAGCCCTTCTGGGCCAATCGGCCAGTGTGTCAACCATCGCTCTTTACTCTCATCATACTCTTGCCTTGGTCTCCTGCTGTTCTGTGGTGGGTATACATCACGCAATTATCACCTTTGGACCTCCGGACTGAAGTGTTTCTATTATACACCCTGTGTGTGTGTGTGTGTGTGTGTGAGTGTGTGATTGTGTGTGTGTGTGTGTGTGTGTGTGCGTGTGTGAGTGTGTGTGAGTGTGTGGGGTGTGTGTGAGTGTGTGTGAGTTGTGTGTGAGTGTGTGTGTGTGTGTGTGTGTGAGTGTGTGTGTGTGTGTGTGAGTGTGTGAGTGTGTGTGTGTGTGGAGGGGTGATTGTTGTGTGTGTGTGTGTGAGTGTGTGTGTGTGTGTGTGTGTGTGAGGGGTGTGAGTGTGGTGTGTGTGTGGTGTGTGTGAGTGTGTGTGTGTGTGTGTGTGTGTGTGTGTGGAGGGGTATGATTGTGTGTGTGTGTGTGTGAGTGTGTGTGTGTGTGGGGTGTGTGTGAGTGTGTGTGTTTGGTGTGTGTGTGTGTGAGTGTGTGGTGTGTGTGTGTGTGTGTGTGTGAGTGTGTGATTGTGTGTGTGTGTGTGGAGTGTGTGGTGTGTGTGTGTGTGTGTGAGTGTGGGTGTGTGTGAGTGTGTGTGTGTGTGTGTGTGTGAGTGTGTGTGTGAGGGGTGGAGTGTGTGTGTGTGAGTGTGTGTGTGGGGTGTGTGTGTGTGTGAGTTGTGTGTGTGTGTGTGAGTGTGTGAGTGTGTGTGTGTGTGTGTGTGTGTGTGTGTGGTGTGGAGTGTGGAGTGTGTGTGTGTGTGTGTGTGGAGTGTGTGTGGGAGTAGGTGTGTGGAGGTGTGTGTGTGTGTGGGTGGGGTGTGGTGTGTGGTGTGTGTGAGTGTGAGTGTGTGTGTGGTGTGTGTGTGTGAGTGTGTGTGTGTGTGAGTGTGTGTGTGAGTGTGTGAGTGTGTGTGAGTGTGTGTGTGAGTGTGTGAGTGTGTGTGTGAGTGTGTGAGTGTGTGTGTGAGTGTGTGAGTGTGTGTGTGAGTGTGTGAGTGTGTGTGAGTGTGTGTGTGAGTGTGTGAGTGTGTGAGTGTGAGTGTGTGAGTGTGTGTGTGAGTGTGAGTGTGGTACAAGAACGGGTACACAAAACATATAATAAAAAGGAGAATCATGAACTTAATTATCTTGAAAATCAGAGAACTTTGTAGTGTGAAAGTTGGTAATGGTGGAGTGAGTTTAGTGGGGGAGGGGAGAAATGGGTGGCAGGGGGTGAGTGTGGGCCAGGGAAAGAGACAGAGGGGGTGCATGGGTTTCAGGGGTTGGATAACTCCAGGGAAATGGGGGGGTGAAGGGAGGGCATGGGAGGGAGAAGGGAGGGCAGGGGAGGGAGAAGGGAGGGCAGGGGGATGGAGGAAGGGAGGGCAGGGGATGGAGGAAGGGAGGGCAGGGGATGGAGGAAGGGAGGGCAGGGGATGGAGGAAGGAGGGCAGGGATGGAGGAAGGGAGGGCAGGGGATGGAGGAAGGGAGGGCAGAGTTGGGGGAAGGGAGAGCAGGGAAATGGAGCGCTGCTGAGGAGAAGGGAGCGCATGGGAGGGTGAGGCAGGAGAGGGGAAGGGAGGGGTGAGGCAGGAGAGGGGAAGGGAGGGGTGAGGCAGGGAGGGGCGGAAGGAAGGGCAGGGAGGGGCGGAAGGAAGTGCAGGAAGGGAAGGGAGCGCAGGGAAGGGGTGAGGCAGGAGAGGGAAAGGAGGGTGAGGCAGGGGAGGGGCGGAAGGAAGGGCAGGAAGGGAAGGGAGAGCAGGGGAGGGGTGAGGCAGAGGAGAGGAGGAAGGGAGGGGTGAGGCAGGGGAGGGGCGGAAGGAATGGCAGGGAGGGAGGAAGGGAGGGCAGGGAGGGGAAGGGAGAGCAGGGAGAGGGTGAGGCAGGGGATGGGAGGAAGGGAGGGGTGAGGCAGGGGAGGGGAGGAAGGAAGGGCAGGGAGGGAAGGGAGAGCAGGGGAGGGTGAGGCAGGGGAGGGGAGGAAGGGAAGGGAGGGCAGGGGGGGGAGGAAGGAAGGGCAGGGAGGGAAGG
Organism: Cherax destructor; assembly: GCA_009830355.1. NCBI lineage: Eukaryota > Metazoa > Arthropoda > Malacostraca > Decapoda > Parastacidae > Cherax > Cherax destructor. The sequence goes on along the minus strand of WNWK01005059.1, from coordinate 31,692 downwards.
GAGCGCAGGGAGGGTGAGGCAGGAGAGGGGAAAGGAGGGGTGAGGCAGGGAGGGGCGGAAGGAAGGGCAGGAAGGGAAGGGAGAGCAGGGGAGGGGTGAGGCAGAGGAGAGGAGGAAGGGAGGGGTGAGGCAGGGGAGGGCGGAAGGAATGGCAGGGAGGGGAGGAAGGGAGGGCAGGGAGGGGAAGGGAGAGCAGGGAGGGGAGGAAGGGAGGGTGAGGCAGGGAGGGGAGGAAGGAAAGGCAGGGAGGGAAGGGAGAGCAGGGGAGGGGTGAGGCAGGGAGGGGAGGAAGGGAAGGGAGGGCAGGAGGGGAGGAAGGAAGGGCAGGGAGGGAAGGGAGCGCAGGGGAGGGGTGAGGCAGGGAGGGAGGAAGGGAGGGCAGGGGAGGGGTGAGGCAGGGAGGGGAAGGGAGAGCAGGGGAGGGTGAGGCAGGGGAGGGGAGGAAGGGAAGGGAGGGCAGGGAGGGAAGGAAGGGCAGGGAGGGAAGGGAGCGCAGGGGAGGGGTGAGGCAGGGAGGGGAGGAAGGGAGGGCAGGGGAGGGTGAGGCAGGAAGGGGAAGGGAGGGCAGGGAGGGGAGGAAGGGAGGGCAGGGAGGGGAGGAAGGGAGCGCAGGGGAGGGGGAGGAAGGGAGGGCAGGGAGGGGAGGAAGGAGGGCAGGGGAAGGGAGGGCAGGGGAAGGGAGGGCAGGGAGGGAGGAAGGAAGGGCAGGGAGGGAAGGGAGCGCAGGGAGGGGAGGAAGGGAGGGCAGGGAGGGAAGGGAGCGCAGGGGAAGGGAGCGCAGGGGAGGGGAGGAAGGGAGGGCAGGGGAGGGGTGAGGCAGGGGAGGGCAGGGGAAGGGAGGGCAGGGGAAGGAAGGGCAGGGAAGGAAGGGCAGGGGAAGGAGCGGGAAGGGAGCGCAGGAAGGAGCGCAGGGGGAGGAAGGGAGGGCAGGGGAGGGGTGAGGCAGGGGAGGGCAGGGGGAAGGGAGGGCAGGGGGAAGGAAGGGCAGGGGGAAGGGTTTAACTACTTTACAAAAGAAATCCAATGAAAATTTTCTCCTCTTCAGGAAATTTATTTACGCTACAATTATGTTTTCTTGTTCTCTCATTTACTTTGTTATTCTCTTATTTACTTTGTTATTCTCTTGTTCTCTTATTTACTTTGTTATTCTCTTGTTCTCTTATTTACTTTGTTATTCTCTTGTTCTCTTATTTACTTTGTTATTCTCTTGTTCTCTTATTTACTTTGTTATTCTCTTGTTCTCTTATTTACTTTGTTATTCTCTTGTTCTCTCATTTACTTTGTTATTCTCTTGTTCTCTTATTTATTTTGTTATTCTCTTGTTCTCTCATTTACTTTGTTATTCTCTTGTTCTCTTATTTACTTTGTTATTCTCTTGTTCTCTTATTTACTTTGTTATTCTCTTGTTCTCTTATTTACTTTGTTATTCTCTTGTTCTCTCATTTACTCTTTATTTTTTGCTTTTATTTTATTTTATTTGTCTTCTGTTTTTTTTTTTCTTTTCATACTTCTCTTTTTCTCTTTCTTCATTTTATTATTCATCTTCCTAATCTTATTTTTCTCTTTCTTCATTTTAATTTTCTTTTCTTCGTTTTAATTTTCTTTTCTTGGTTTTCTTTGTTTTCTTCTTCAAGAAGTATCATTGACTGGGCTGAGCAGGTACTGACCAGCCAGGCTGTGGTTACTAAGTTGGTTTACGTGTTGCCAGCAGTAACAGCCTGGTTGATCAGGCCCTGATTCCCCACGAGGCCTGGTCATGGACTGGGCCGTGGGGGCGCTGACTCCCCAAACAACCTCCAGGTAGACTCCAGGTATTTTCCAGCTAGTTTCCAAGTAGACTCCAGGTATACTCAAGGTAGTCTCCAGGTAGACTCGAGATGTACTCCAGGTATACTCCAGATATACTTCAGGCAATCTCCAGATATACTCAAGGCATACTCCAGATATACTTCAGGTAATCTCCAGGTATACTCAAGGCATACTCCAGTGTTTCGCCCCCCTGAAAGGGACACAATGTATATAGTGTATATTATCTTTCATATAATTTTATATTGCTGATATTTTCATTAATTGCTAAGATGAAAATATCTTGCTTTATATGAACTATTATTTGACTTAGCTGTGTCATGAGGTAGGATGTGACATTTACACTTGACTGTTCCAGAGTTGTGGTTGGCTGTCAGTATTGGTAAACTGCTTAGCTAACTATACCTGGCTTGTTTACCTGGCGGAGTCTGTGCAGTACCAGGGGCGAGCCACGTAATATCACCTGATGTGAGGCCAGTAGTGAGAAATGGCTCTCCATAGGTGGTCATCGCTGGACAAGCACCGCGCTCTCTATCTGCTCTTAGTGCTGGAAGCAGCCCTCTCGTCTCTGTCTGTTTGTTATTTACAATGTTTTGGTAGAGTATGATTTCGTTGGTGAGTTGAAACTTACATCTCTGTTCACAGAGCATTGTTCACACTTGGGCTGTATAACATTTGTGGTTTAGCGCTTCTTTTCATTATAATAATAATAATGTTCAGACTTGGTCATTTTTGACGTTTTGCTGAGGTTGTGTCGTAACGGCACTCTAGGTCAACCCAGGTCCCTAACTTAAGCTTCTGATCTATTATGTGTGGCATCTACCCACTGTCGTAGTCGGGGGATTTGGTTATGCTGAACTTTGATTCAGTATTAAGGGAGTTTTATGACTTTCATGGAGGATCTGCTGATGGTCCCCAGTTAGGGTCGTTATTTTGTCTCCTTGTTCCTGACACCGTGCTGCTGCTTTGTATATTATTATTGTTCAGTGAACCGTTCATCATATTGTTCAAACAAGCTGTTGTGATTGTCTTGTTGGTCAAGAAGATAGATTATTTGAGGACGTTTAGTCAGTCAATGTTTAAGTCTAAGTCGAGTCTTACTGAGACATAACGAACTACTTTGAGCACATACTCTCACATCACGACACTGACGAGTAGTACTGTTACTTAATGTGCCTTCAGCACTATACTACTATATGTACAATCTACTTTGCAATACAAGTACCAGACGGGCTTAATCTGACGAGATTAGTAAACATTTACGTTTAATGTTGTCTTCACCTAGCACTATACTTTGTTATATGTACAATTAGCTAATCCTCATTGCAATACCTAATATATGAAAATTGATCTTATATCCTAAATTATATCAAATTCATTTACTTTGATTTTGTCCACCTAGACAACTTTGTTAATTAACATCTCGCTAGTATCCTATCAGTTGCAATCCTAAAGCACTATTAAAATTGATCATAGTTTTAAGGGTAACTACCAGAATACTTTCTGGCAAACTCTTACAAAACCAGAAACAAGATAGATGCTAGAGAGGGATCATTAAAGTTGACCTAGTATTCTCTGGAGATGTCTATACTTTATGGATATCGCATTTTGTAACATCCAGATATACTCCAGGTAGACTCCAGGTAGACTCCAGATATACTCCAGGTAGACTCCAGATATACTCCAGGTAGACTCCAGATATACTCCAGGTAGACTCCAGATATACTCCAGGTAGACTCCAGATATACTCCAGGTAGACTCCAGATATACTCCAGGTATACTCCAGGTAGACTCCAGATATACTCCAGGTAGACTCCAGATATACTCCAGGTAGACTCCAGATATACTCAGTGACCAGTAACTCAGATATACTCCAGGTAGACTCCAGGTAACTCAGATAGACTCCAGGTAGACTCCAGATATACTCCAGGTAGACTCCAGATAGTACTCCAGGTAGACTCCAGGTAGACTCCAGGTAGACTCAGGTAGACTACGACAGGTAGCTCAGAATCTCAAGACTAGTTATTTCTCAGGTAGACTCAGATATATTCAGTAGTCAGATTCTCAGGTAGATCAGTTAGTACACAAAATCAAATCAATATACTCTGATTATATTGTAATAAAATTCAAACAATTTTCGTAGATTGTATAAAATACACATGAATTATCTGATTTTAATTGATAATAAAAATGTAATACAATCTGTTGTGATTGTTAATGATGAATGTAGGAGTTTATGATCGCCAATTAGAATGTAATGAATCCTGCGTCTTCTTCTCTCTGGGACGACCCCCCACGCTACCACCATTACTGCCACTGTCTCCAACCACCCGTACTACCACTACCACAGTACTGTGACTATTGTACTTCTACCACTACCGCCCTACAACTACCACACCCTAGCATTACAACTACCACCACTAGCATTACAACTACCATCACCCTACCATTACAACTACTACCACCCTACCATTACAACTACCACCACCCTACCATTACAACTACCACCACCCTACCATTACAACTACTACCACCCTACCATTACAACTACCACCACCCTACCATTACAACTACCACCACCCTACCATTACAACTACCACCACCCTACCATTACAACTACCACCACCCTACCATTACAACTACCACCACCCTACCATTACAACTACCACCACCCTACCATTACAACTACCACCACCCTACCATTACAACCATCGCTAGCACCTACAACTAACATAACACTTACAATGATGCACACACAAGAAAGTAACAGCCTGCATGATCGACACTGATATTTCCCCACCCCTCTTTGACTCCTCTCTACACCCCCACCCTCACCCCCACCCTGAGGCACTAACAAGGGGAAACTACTCTGAACAAACAAGCAATTAGAGTGTGAAGAGCGGGGCATCAGTGCTTCAACCCTAGCCGGCCCTCATGCTAGTTGAGGGAAGGGATCTTGATCCAGGGAATTGGAGTTATTCTCTCTGATCAAACAGGATTACTTCCCATTCTCAGGAGCTGCGTTGCTCCTACGGGTTTGGCGGTTTTCTAGGAATATGACAGAGTTAATGTTAGAGTGTAATTGTGACACTTTGCTTGTGTGTGTGTGTGCGTGTGTGTGTGTGTATTTATCTTGTAGAATTATCTATACGCACACAGATGTTCAGTTATTTTTGTAATATAAGAGCAGAAGGACAGGTGTTAAATGTGTTAGGTAGTGTGTTGTCACCTAGAAGTGTATATGTCTCAGGGTGTAAACTAAGAGTTTGTTTTAATCTCTAATTTTGGTAATAAAGTATTGTTGATGCCAGAGACCCGGGAAGGTGCACTCTGACCTTTGTGTTGATAAAGAAGAAGCTTCTACAATGTTTTCCCAACTGTTGACAGTAATAAACTTAGCCCGTCCAGACCTGACGTACAGAGTGCAGGCATTGCTAGACATCTCCAGCAGTTAAGTACGGGTTTGCGGTTAGGTTAGGTATGATTCGTCAGGAAACAGGACAAGTGTTTCCTGACGCGGGTCTCTCATATGATGACCCCCAGCTGCAGCTTTTTATCATCTGAGCGAGGCTCTGCTGGCTTACCCCTCCGCCCCTTTAGATATTAAGGTTATATACACAACACAGAGACCTAAGTGGAAAAGGGTAGATGAAGAAAGGAGTTCCACACCTGGCAGTGATTAACCTGTGTCTCTCCACACATGGTAATGTTAAACCCACTTCAAGAAGCGCTCTATACCACTTAGTTAAATATCTAACACCCTCTTAAAACTTCTTTACATTGTTCTCTACAAAATACGCCAGGAATCACAGAACGAGTGGTGGACGCCCACCCATGACACTCGTAAAACTCACACGTCAGTGTACTAACCACTGCCCTATGAGTATGAGGACTCGCCTCCCATGGGTTCGAGTCCACTACCCATTCTGATGTCAGTCACATTTCCGGTGTCTCCAGCCTCCTCCTCCTCCTGCTCACAGCAGTCATGAATCTTGTCTCAAACTCGAAGTGGCTGCTGCTATACTCTCATACTTTCCACATTCTCTCTAGTAAGCTTCTTCACGTAGAGGTACACTTATTATACCTAGTAAGGTATGTGTAACTTACCTAGGATAACACAGTAGACTGTGTTAATAACATCTTGACTCTTCAAGAGTGTTGATGTTCTGTTTATTCTCTCGTATATACTGTGATTGACAGTCTCCATGGACACCCAGCTGCTCACTCAGGTGCCCCTGAGTGTAGTCACGTACCTCTGACTGTGTCAGTGTATTCTGCTTCCTTTGACTGTGTCAGTGTATTCTGCTTCCTCTGACTGTGTCAGTGTATTCTGCTTCCTCTGACTGTGTCAGTGTATTCTGCTTCCTCTGACTGTGTCAGTGTATTCTGCTTCCTCTGACTGTGTCAGTGTATTCTGCTTCCTCTGACTGTGTCAGTGTATTCTGCTTTCCTCTGACTGTGTCAGTGTATTCTGCTTCCTCTGACTGTGTCAGTGTATTCTGCTTCCTCTGACTGTGTCAGTGTATTCTGCTTCCTCTGACTGTGTCAGTGTATTCTGCTTCCTCTGACTGTGTCAGTGTATTCTGCTTCCTCTGACTGTGTCAGTGTATTCTGCTTCCTCTGACTGTGTCAGTGTATCTCCTGACTTCACCTCTGACTGTGTCAGTGTATTCTGCTTCCTCTGACTGTGTCAGTGTATTCTGCTTCCTCTGACTGTGTCAGTGTATTCTGCTTCCTCTGACTGTGTCAGTGTATTCTGCTTCCTCTGACTGTGTCAGTGTATTCTGCTTCCTCTGACTGTGTCAGTGTATTCTGCTTCCTCTGACTGTGTCAGTGTATTCTGCTTCCTGACTGTGTCGATCTGTTTCGACTGTGTGTATTCTGCTTCCTCTGACTGTGTCAGTGTATTCTGCTTCCTTGACTGTGCAGTGTATTCTGCTTCCTTGACTGTCAGTGTATTCTGCTTCCTCTGACTGTGTCAGTGTATTTGTTCTACTTGTCATTTTCTTTCCTCTGACTGTGTCAGTACTGCTTCCTCACTGTGTCAGTATCGTCCTCTGACTGTGCAGTCACCTGTCCCTCTGACTCAGTTATCTCTCTCTGACTGTGTCAGTGTATTCTGCTCCTCTGACTGTGCAGTGTATCTCTTCCTCTGACTGTGTCAGTATCTGCTCCCGACTGTGTCAGTGTATTCTCTTCCTCTGACTGTGTCAGTGTATTCTGCTTCCTCTGACGTGTCAGTGATTCTGCTTCCCCTGACTGTGTCACATGTATTCTGCTCCCCCTGACTGTCAGCTATTCTGCGTTCCCGACTGTGTCAGTGTACTTCTGCTTCCCTCTGACTGGTCACAGGTATCCCTCTTCCTCACGGTCAATCTTCCTCTGACTGTGTCAGTGTATTCTGCTCCTCTGACTGTGCCATACCCACTCTACTGTTCACACTCACTCGTCCCCACCTACTGTGCACATCACCGTCCCCACTGCTGTCCCACACTCCTCACACTCACTCACACACACTCACGTCCCACACACTCACTACCCTCACCACATCACGTCCACTCACCGTCCCACCACTCACTCACTCGTCCACACTACTCACACCATCACTGTCCTCACATCCACTCACGTCCACTCCTCACTCACACTCACTGTCCCACACTCACCGTCCACACATCACACTCACCGTCCCACACACTCACCACACACTCCGTCCACACACTCACCTCCACACCACTCACCGTCCCTACACACACCTCACCGTCCACACACTCACCGTCCCACACCCGTCCCATCACACCTCCACACTCACATCTCACCGTCCACACACCTCACCGTCCACACACACCGTCCCACACTCACCGCCCCACACCACCTCCACACCCCTCACCGTCCCACACACATCACACACACTCACGTCCCACACCATCCCACACACACTCACCGTCCCACACACTCACCGTCCCACACACACTCACCGTCCCACACCACGTACCACACACACACTCACCGTTACAACAACACACACTCACCGTCCACCACACCTCCACCCCCGTCCACACACCACCAGTCCACACGTACGTACACCACTCACACACATCTGACCTGTCCCACACACCGTACCACACCTCACCGTCCACACATCACCTCACCACACGTCACAACAGTCCCACCATCACGTCCACATACTCTACCGTCCACACCACCGTCCCACACACTCACCGTCCACACACTGTGTACGTCACCTGTCACTCACACACTGGTTGAGGGTCGCATACACTCACCAGGTCTCGCGACACACTACCTGCCCACACCTCACCAGGTCTGGACGTACTCACGTACCACCACTGGTGTGTAGGTACTGTACACCTCACCAGGTGTGTGAGTGACAGGCTATCACTCACCAGGGTTGGTACAGGTCACATGTATACACTCACCAGGGTGTGGTGAGGTGTACTGGCATACCTCACCAGGGTGTGGTGAGGTGTACTGCATACCTCACCAGGTGTTGTGAGGTGTACTGGTATACCTCACCAGGGTGTTGGTGAGGTGTACTGGTATACCTCACCAGGGTGTTGGTGAGGTGTACTGGTATACCTCACCAGGGTGTGGTGAGGTGTACTGGTATACCTCACCAGGGTGTTGGTGAGGTGTACTGCTATACCTCACCAGGGTGTTGGTGAGGTGTACTGCTATACCTCACCAGGGTGTTGGTGAGGTGTACTGCTATACCTCACTAAGGTGTTGGTGAGGTGTACTGCTATACCTCACCAGGGTGTTGGTGAGGTGTACTGCTATACCTCACTAAGGTGTACTGGTATACCTCACCAGGGTGTTGGTGAGGTGTACTGCTATACCTCACCAGGGTGTTGGTGAGGTGTACTGGTATACCTCACCAGGGTGTTGGTGAGGTGTACTGCTATACCTCACCAGGGTGTTGGTGAGGTGTACTGGTATACCTCACCAGGGTGTTGGTGAGGTGTACTGCTATACCTCACCAGGGTGGTGGTGAGGTGTACTGCTATACCCCACCAGGGTGGTGAGGTGTGCCGGTACACGCTAGTGAGGTGTGCTGGTACACGCTAGTGAGGTGTACTGGTACACGCTAGTGAGGTGTGCTGAAGTCGCTAGTGAGGTGATACTGGTACACCTAGTGAGTGTACTGGTACACAGTAGTGAGGTGTACTGGTACACTGCTATGAGTGTACTGGTACTCAGCTAGTGAGGTGTACTGGTACTAGCTGTGTGATGTCTGGTACGCTAGTGAGGTTCTGGTACACGCTAGTGAGGTGTACTGGTACAGCTATGAGTGTCTGGTACACGCTAGTGAGGTGTACTGGTACACGCTAGTGAGGTGTACTGGTACACGCTAGTGAGGTGTACTGGTACACGCTAGTGAGGTGTACTGGTACACGCTAGTGAGGTGTACTGGTACACGCTAGTGAGGTGTACTGGTACACGCTAGTGAGGTGTACTGGTACACGCTAGTGAGGTGTACTGGTACACGCTAGTGAGGTGTACTGGTACACGCTAGTGAGTGTCTGGTACGCTAGTGAGGTGTACTGGTACACCTAGTGAGTGTCTGGTACAGCTGTGAGGTGTACTGCAGCTATAGACTGGTACGCTGTGAGTGTCTGGTACGCTGTGAGTGTCTGGTACATGCTAGTGAGGTGTACTGGTACATGCTAGTGAGGTGTACTGGTACACGCTAGTGAGGTGTACTGGTACATGCTAGTGAGGTGTACTGGTACATGCTAGTGAGGTGTACTGGTACACGCTGGTGAGGTGTACTGGTACATGCTAGTGAGGTGTACTGGTACACGCTAGTGAGGTGTACTGGTACATGCTAGTGAGGTGTACTGGTACATGCTAGTGAGGTGTACTGGTACACGCTAGTGAGGTGTCTGGTACATGCTAGTGAGTGTACTGGTACATGCTAGTGAGGTGTACTGGTAAGCTGTGAGGTGCTGGTACATGCTAGTGAGTGTACTGGTACATGCTAGTGAGGTGTACTGGTACACGCTAGTGAGGTGTACTGGTACACGCTAGTGAGGTGTACTGGTACACGTCTCCATGGAGGATGTATCTGTTATCATCATCGAGTATGATAATAGTAGTCAGGAGTAGGTACATCATGCTGGAGGATGATTAATGTAGTCGAAGTGTTATCAGTCATCCTGGAGGATAATAGTATCAGAAAGTGTTATCATCATCCTGGAGGATGAAATGAGTCAGAAAGTGTTATCATCATGCTGGAGGATGATAATAGTAGTCAGAAGTGTTATCATCATCTGGAGGATGATAATAGTAGTCAGAAAGTGTTATCATCATCCTGGAGGATGATAATAGTAGTCAGAAAGTGTTATCATCATCCTGGAGGATGATAATAGTAGTCAGAAAGTGTTATCATCATGCTGGAGGATGATAATAGTAGTCAGAAAGTGTTATCATCATCCTGGAGGATGATAATAGTAGTCAGAAAGTGTTATCATCATCCTGGAGGATGATAATAGTAGTCAGGAAGTGTTATCATCATCCTGGAGGATGATAATAGTAGTCAGAAAGTGTTATCATCTCTGGAGGATGATAATAGTATCAGAAAGTGTTATCATCATGCTGGAGGATGATAATAGTAGTCAGGAAGTGTTATCATCATCCTGGAGGATGATAATAGTAGTCAGAAGTTTCTCAGGTATAATCATTCCTCCTGGAGGATGATAATTGTTGCTCAGAGTTTTCTCTGCTGAGGATATAATTTCCTTGGTGTGTTCAGTCTCATCATTCCTGTGGTGTTTGTTTCTAGATAATACATCTCCTCTTGGTGTTTGTTTTCAGTCTTCCATCTTCACTCTTGGTGTTGTTTCTCAGTCACCTTCCTCTTGTTTGTTTCTCAGTCACTTCCTCTTGGTGTTTGTTTCAGGTAAACACTCTTTGTCTGGAACTTTGTGTTTGTTTCTCAGGTAAGAGTCCCTTCCTCTTGGTGTTTGTTTCTCAGTGTAAACACCTTCCTCTTGGTGTTTGTTTCTCAGAGTAAACACCTTCCTCTTGGTGTTTGTTTCTCAGAGTAAACACCTTCCTCTTGGTGTTTGTTTCTCAGAGTAAACACCTTCCTCTTGGTGTTTGTTTCTCAGTGTAAACACCTTCCTCTTGGTGTTTGTTTCTCAGAGTAAACACCTTCCTCTTGGTGTTTGTTTTCAGAGTAAGTTTCATTGGATAATGTTAAGATACATCATCGTGTAAATACGTCAGTGAAGTGACCTTCTGTGAGGCATGATTTGTTTCTCGTAACACTTCCTCTTGGTGTTTGTTTCTCAGGTAATCACCTTCCTCTTGGTGATTGTTTCATGAGCTCAAACACCTTCCTCTTGGTGTTTGTTTCTGAGTAAATCACTTCCTTGTGTTTGTTTCTGAGTAACACCTTCCTCTTGGTGTTTGTTTCTCAGAGTAAACACCTTCCTTGGTGTTGTTTCTAGATAAACACCTTCCTCTGGTGTTGTTTCTAGAGTAAACACCTTTTTGGGTATAGAGCTAAACATTCCTGTCTCAGATAATTATCGAAATATACTTTGATGCAGTGAAGCTTGAAGAGCTCTTCATGTGAGGCATCAGAGTTCACCTTGATGTGTTGAAGAGCTCTTCATGTGAGGTGTCAGAGATCACCTTGATGTGCTGAAGAGCTCTTCATGTGAGGCATCAGAGTTCACCTTGATGTGTTGAAGAGCTCTTCATGTGAGGCATCAGAGATCACCTTGATGTGCTGAAGAGCTCTTCATGTGAGGTGTCAGAGATCACCTTGATGTGTTGAAGAGCTCTTCATGTAGGTTCAAACTTCATCCTCTTGTGATGTTTTCAGGTACATCCCTTGTGTGTTTTAGAACCTTGTGTTTGTTTCTGGTATCTGTGTTTGTTCTGGTAACACCTTTTGGGTTAGGTACACTTCCTTGTGTTTGTTCAGTAACATTTTTAATTTGGATACATCTCTTCAGTATAATCTTGAATTTATTTGAGACATGAGTTGAATCTCATGGAGGATAAGTCAGAGTGTACTCATTGGTCAGGATCACTTGAGTGTGAAGAGTCTTCATTGAGGTCAGAGATCATTGATGTGTGAAAGTTCATTGAGGTCAGAGACACTTGATGTTGAACCTTCTGAGGTGTCAGAGTCACCTTGAGTGTGAAGATCTCATGTGAGGTTCAAATTTCATCCTCTTCTGATGAGTCTATCCTGGTTATTATTGTTATACTGAATTGTATTAGAAACTTTGAGTTTTGGAAATTGGAGAGTTTGAAGAGTGTTTCTGCAGAGATAATGGTGGAGGCTGAAATCCGGGTCAGCTCCTCTTTTTGTTCAGATTAAAACTTGGTTAATGGGTTTTGAAGCATTCAGCAGAGTAATTGGGCTGGAGTGTAGGTAATCAGTCCCTCAACCTTGAATCGATGTGTTCAGTCCATTACTCTTGATTGATAAATTGAACACATGGACTCAAGGGTGAGGGACTGATTACCTCAACTCCTTATCTACCACCATTTATCCCTGTACCAGACTGAGGAAGCCACCTGTTGCTAAAACGTCTCCACAATAAATATTCCCATATGTTGCGAAAGTGTCTAATTATTCAACTTGTCGGTTTTCTGAGCCAATTACATGAGGTATCAGCCACTAGTACAGTGTTCCTCGACTATAAGAGCGGAATTCACGTTTTTGTCGCGTCTTTCATTCGTCAATGATTGCAATCACATTTACATGTTGCTGCGACATGCAACGATGGTTGCAAGTCTGGAGATGTGGTAGCATACGTGACTGTCTTGCCAGGGAGTCATGCAACTGCATGTTAAGTCCAGCGTCTTCACGGCGGAGCTGCTGCTTGCAATTGTCATCACGCATACAGCACAGTTGTCATCACGCATACAGCACAGTTGTCATCACGCATACAGCACAGTTGTCATCACGCATACAGCACAGTTGTCATCACGTATACAGCACAGTTGTCATCACGCATACAGCACAGTTGTCATCACGCATACAGCACAGTTGTCATCACGCATACAGCACAGTTGTCATCACGCATACAGCACAGTTGTCATCACGCATACAGCACAGTTGTCATCACGCATACAGCACAGTTGTCATCACGCATACAGCACAGATGTCATCACGCACACAGCACAGTTGTCATCACGCATACAGCACAGATGTCATCACGCACACCAGCACAAACTTGTCATCACGCATACAGCACAGTTGTCATCACGCATACAGCACAGATGTCATCACGCACACAGCACAGTTGTCATCACGCATACAGCACAGTTGTCATCACGCATACAGCACAGTTGTCATCACGCATACAGCACAGTTGTCATCACGCATACAGCACAGTTGTCATCACGCATACAGCACAGTTGTCATCACGCACACAGCACAGTTGTCATCACGCATACAGCACAGTTGTCATCACGCACACAGCACAGTTGTCATCACGCATACAGCACAGTTGTCATCACGCACACAGCACAGTTGTCATCACGCATACAGCACAGTTGTCATCACGCACACAGCACAGTTGTCATCACGCATCAGCACAGTTGTCATCACGCATACAGCACAGTTGTCATCACGCACACAGCACAGTTGTCATCACGCATACAGCACAGTTGTCATCACGCATACAGCACAGTTGTCATCACGCACACAGCACAGTTGTCATCACGCTTACAGCACAGTTGTCATCACGCAACAGCACAGATGTCATCACGCACACATCACAGTTGTCATCACGCATACAGCACAGTTGTCATCACGCATACAGCACAGATGTCATCACGCACACAGCACAGTTGTCATCACGCATACAGCACAGTTGTCATCACGCATACAGCACAGTTGTCATCACGCATACAGCACAGTTGTCATCACGCACACAGCACAGTTGTCATCACGCATACAGCACAGTTGTCATCACGCACACAGCACAGATGTCATCACGCACACAGCACAGTTGTCATCACGCATACAGCACAGTTGTCATCACGCATACAGCACAGTTGTCATCACGCACACAACACAATGTCATCACGCACACAACACAGATGTCATCACGCACACAGCACAGTTGTCATCACGCACACAGCACAGTTGTCATCACGCACACAGCACAGTTGTCATCACGCACACAGCACAGTTGTCATCACGCACACAGCACAGATGTCATCACGCACACAACACAGATGTCATCACGCACACAGCACAGATGTCATCACGCACACAGCACAGTTGTCATCACGCACACAGCACAGTTGTCATCACGCACACAGCACAGTTTTCATCACGCACACAGCACAGTTGTCATCACGCACACAGCACAGTCGTCATCACGACACAGCACAGTTGTCATCACGCACACAGCACAGTTGTCATCACGCACACAGCACAGTTGTCATCACGCACACAGCACAGTTGTCATCACGCACACAGCACAGTTGTCATCACGCACACAGCACAGTTGTCATCACGCACACAGCACAGTTGTCATCACGCATACAGCACAGTTGTCATCACGCACACAGCACAGTTGTCATCACGCACACAGCACAGTTGTCATCACGCACAGCACAGTTGTCATCACGCACACAGCACAGTTGTCATCACGCACACAGCACAGTTGTCATCACGCACACAGCACAGTTGTCATCACGCACACAGCACAGTTGTCATCACGCACACAGCACAGTTGTCATCACGCACACAGCACAGTTGTCATCACGCACACAGCACAGTCATCACAGACTCCTCACGCCTTGTCTTCCACACTTGCCAAAATGTGTTACGAGTGATCCAGAAATTCGATTGTCCACGTACCAGCGCGACGCAGACAGCAGTATGGCGCATGTCCAGCCGTCTCCCCTGGACAGTGACAGCCAGGGAGGAGGGGGGCTGGGGAGGGGCAGTGCTAAGGCAGCCGTCTCCCCTGGACAGTGACAGCCAGGGAGGAGGGGGGCTGGGGAGGGGCAGTGCTAAGGCAGCCGTCTCCCCTGGACAGTGACAGCCAGGGAGGAGGGGCTGGGGAGGGGCAGTGCTAAGGCAGCCGTCTCCCCTGGACAGTGACAGCCAGGGAGGAGGGGGGCTGGGGGAGGGAAGTGCTAAGGCACTTCCACTACAGATGTAAATACTAATTTTTATTATTATTCAGTTAATGGATAATTTTCGTTATATTATATTAAGCAGTGACCACGAGAGCAACGTACTTGAAACATGTTCAGTCATGCTGAAATTTACGTGTTTTTTAAGACGATTTCTTTGATTTTTTCTAGCATATGATTTTTAAGCTCCCCTTCCACTCCCCATATTGACATCCTGGGTCAACACCCCAGATGTAGCTCTTGGGTCAACACCCCAGATGTAGCTCTTGGGTCAACACCCCAGATGCAACTCTTAGGTCAACACCCCAGATGCAACTCTTAGGTCAACACCCCAGATCCAGCTCCTGGATCATCCCAGATGTAGCTTCTGGATCATCCCAGATGTAGCTTCTGGATCATCCCAGGTGTAGCTTCTGGATCATCCCAGATGTAGCTTCTGGATCATCCCAGGTGTAGCTTCTGGATCATCCCAGGTGTAGCTTCCGGATCATCATCCCAGATGTGGCTTCTGGATCATCATCCCAGATGTAGCTTCCGGATCATCATCCCAGATGTAGCTTCCGGATCATCATCCCAGATGTAGCTTCTGGATCATCCCAGGTGTAGCTTCCGGATCATCATCCCAGATGTAGCTTCCGGATCATCATCCCAGATGTAGCTTCTGGATCATCATCCCAGATGTAGCTTCTGGATCATCATCCCAGATGTAGCTTCTGGATCATCCCAGGTGTAGCTTCTGGATCATCCCAGGTGTAGCTTCCGGATCATCATCCCAGATGTAGCTTCCGGATCATCATCCCAGATGTAGCTTCCGGATCATCATCCCAGATGTAGCTTCCGGATCATCATCCCAGATGTAGCTTCTGGATCATCCCAGGTGTAGCTTCCGGATCATCATCCCAGATGCAGCTTCCGGATCATCATCCCAGATGTAGCTTCCGGATCATCCCAGATGTAGCTTCTGGATCATCCCAGGTGTAGCTTCCGGATCATCATCCCAGATGTAGCTCCTGGATCCTCATCCCAGATGTAGCTTCCGGATCATCATCCCAGATGTAGCTTCCGGATCATCATCCCAGATGTAGCTTCTGGATCATCATCCCAGATGTAGCTTCCGGATCATCATCCCAGATGTAGCTTCTGGATCATCATCCCAGATGTAGCTTCCGGATCATCATCCCAGATGTAGCTTCTGGATCATCCCAGATGTAGCTTCCGGATCATCATCCCAGATGTAGCTTCCGGATCATCATCCCAGATGTAGCTTCTGGATCATCCCAGATGTAGCTTCCGGATCATCATCCCAGATGTAGCTTCTGGATCATCATCCCAGATGTAGCTTCTGGATCATCCCAGATGTAGCTTCCGGATCATCATCCCAGATGTAGCTTCTGGATCATCTCAGATGCAGCTCCTGGATCATCCCAGATGTAGGTTCTGGATCATCCCAGATGTAGGTTCTGGATCATCCCAGATGTAGCTTCTGGATCATCATCCCAGATGTAGCTTCTGGATCATCCCAGATGCAGCTCCTGGATCATCCCAGATGTAGGTTCTGGATCATCCCAGATGCAGCTCCTGGATCATCCCAGATGTAGGTTCTGGATCATCCCAGATGTAGGTTCTGGATCATCCCAGATGTAGCTTCTGGATCATCCCAGATATAGCTTCTGGATCATCATCCCAGATGTAGCTTCTGGATCATCCCAGATGTAGCTTCTGGATCATCCCAGATGTAGGTTCTGGATCATCATCCCAGATGTAGCTTCTGGATCATCCCAGATGTAGGTTCTGGATCATCATCCCAGATGTAGCTTCTGGATCATCATTCCAAATGCAGCTCCTGGATCATCCCAGATGTAGGTTCTGGATCATCATCCCAGATGTAGGTTATGAGAGAGGATTAAAGAACTTCAATGGAAATAAGCCAGACAGTCTGATGACCTTAGTTACAACCCTCTCCGTTAATAACTTCACAACGAAACCATCTTCTCCCTCTCGTACGTATTGCACATATAGGTGCGTCATGCAGGGGTCCCCCCACACACAGTTACAAATTAGGTGCGTCATGCAGGGGTCCCGCCCCACACACAGTTACAAATTAGGTGCGTCATGCAGGGTCCCCCACACACAGTTACAAATTAGGTGCGTCATGCAGGGGTCCCCCCACACACACAGTTACAAATTAGGTGCGTCATGCAGGGGTCCCCCACACACAGTTACAAATTAGGTGCGTCATGCAGGGGTCCCCCACACACAATTACAAATTGCGACATCTACTAAATGAAGATATCTTCAGAGAATACTAGAGGGTTAACTTATTGATCCCCCTCTTCCATCTAGCCTGTTTCTGGTTTCGTAAGTTAGAGAGTATTCTAGTCCAGTTATTTCGTAAATCATGTGGCTTCTCAATAGCGCTTTTTGGATTGCAACTGGATGACTATAAACGAACCATATTAAAAGTTGAGATCTTTAATAACAAAAGTGTCTAGGTGGTAATAATTAAGGATATAAGCTTCTATTCAACTCTTGGAGTATAACTTAGTATACTTGTATATCATAGATATTCTGTACATATAATCATATGGTGCTAAGTGCACATCTGATAAAATACTGTACTATTAATATGTATTGTCTGGTATGTTGCTACGAGATGTACTCATCAGTACAAGAGTAATAGTATGTTTGAAGTCCCCGGTATGTGCTCACATTGACTCAACTAGGACTTAAATGTGACTGACAACAAGAAGTTCCTAAGTAAGGTAACTTCTCAACCATCAAGGCAGTCACAGCTTGCTTGAACAGTATAACGACCCATTAACCAAACAGCAGTAATGCTGGAAGCAGCATTGAACACTACAGCGTCAGGCAAGGTATCAAGGAGACCAAAACAACCTTAATTACGGACCTTCAACAGATCCTACACCAAAGACATAAAACTCCCTTATTACTGAAACTGAGTTTAGCGTAGATGTCAGAACAAATGTAGGTCTAGAGTTGAGCTCAGGACCAGAGATATCGTGAGAGTCACACGACACAAACTTCTGAAAACTTCAAATATCACTAAGTCTAAATAATGCTCTGTGAACAGAGTTGTAGAGTTATGAGAAGTATGTCTCTGCTCACCAAAGGAGATATACTCTACCAAAATAGACTCTCGCTGTTCCTCGTTGAGGAACAGTGAGAGAGAGAACGCGAAGCCCGCCTGCAGATCCGACGTCAGGCGACTTGTAGCAGCTTACCCCTGACACCAAATGTGAAACAAGGAGGTAGTTAGCAAGTGCTGGAAGTAAATCAGAACTCTCCAACAGCGAGCACAGTGAGAGGTGTAGTTACATCCTACCTACCTACATAAGCTAATATAATAAGTCAATAATAATATAAAGCGTGAAATTTTCATCTTAGCTGCTGTATAACCCCTGTGGTTTAGCGTTTCTACTTGATTATAATAATTCATCTTAGCTATTAATGAAAATATCAGCAATATAAAAAATTATACGAAAAATATATATATACAAAATATTTACTGTCCTTTTTAGGGTCGCATACACACACACACACACACATTAATATATATATATATATATATGTGTGTGTGTGTACTCGATTAGGTAAACTGGTCAATTACAAGAACTCCTTAAAATTAAAGTCCTTTCTAAAATTTTCTCTTATACGTTTAAAGATATATTTTTTCATTTATTTAATGTAATAATTTATAATTTTGTACCAAGAGAAACTTTGAAACCTACCTAACCTTATTACAACAAGCGCAATTTAATTTAGCCTAACCCAACTAAATATATTTTAGATACGTTAACATTAATTTAATAATAAACAAACACAATGAAATATATTTTTCGTTATGTTCAGAATGATTTTGGGAAATATTGCATACACAAATTTTCACTTGTCTTATATGGCAAGGTGAGCGTTGCTATTTAAGCCAAAATCGAAGTTTACTAATCGCACGACACACACACACACACACACACTATATATATATATATATATATATATATATATATATATATATATATATATATATATATATATATATATATATGTGTGTGTGTGTGTGTGTGTGTACTGCCTAGTTGTTGCAGGGGGTCGAGTCACCTCTCTTGGCTCCGCCTCTTCACTGGTCGCTACTAGGTCACTCTTCCTGCTCCATGACCTCTTCTTAAAGCTATGTATGGATCCTGCCTCCACTACATCACTTTCCAGACTGTTCCACTTCCTGACAACTCTGTGACTGAAGAAATACTTCATAACATCCCTGTGATTCATCTAAGTCTTCAAGTTCCAATTGATCCCTTGTTGCTGTGTCCCATCTCTGGAACATCCTGTCTCTGTCCACCTTGTCGATTCCTCTTAGTATTTTATATGCCGTTATCATATCCCCCTCTATCTCCTGTCCTCCAGTGTCGTCAGGTCGATTTCCCTTAACCTCTCCTCGTAGGACATACTCCTTAGCTCCGGGACTAGTCTTGTTGCAAACCTTTTCACTTTCTCTAATATCCTTACGTGTTTGGCTAGGTGTAGGTTCCAAACTGGTGCTACATACTCCAATAAAGGCCTGACGTACACGGTGTACAGGGTCCTGAACGATTCCTTATTGAGATGTCGGAATGCTGTTCTTAGGTTTGCTAGGCGCCCGTATGCTGCAGCAGTTATTTGGTTGATGTGCGCCTCAGGAGATGTGCCGGGTGTTATATTCACTCCAAGATCCTTTTCCTTGAGTGAAGTTTGTAGTCTCTGGTCCCCTAGACTGTACTCCATCTTCGGTCTTCTTTGCCCTTCCCCAATCTTCATGACTTTGCACTTGGTAGGGTTGAACTCCAGGAGTCAATTTCTGGACCCGGCCTGTACCCTGTAATTCTGCCTGGTTCTTGTCCAATTGAATTCTTCTCATTAACTTCACATCATCTGCAAACAGGGACACTTCTGAGTCTATTCCTTCCGTCATGTCGTTCACATATACCAGAAACAGCACCGGTCCTAGGACTGACCCCCTGTGGAACCCCGCTCGTCACAGGCGCCCACTCTGACACCTCGCCATGTACCTGACTCGCTGTCTTCCCGACAGGTATTCCCTGATCCATTGCAGTGCCTTCCCTGTTATACCTGCTGCCTGGTCCTCCAGCTTCTGCACTAATCTCTTGTGTGGAACTGTGTCAAAAGCCTTTACAGCCCAGGAAAATGTAATCTACCCACCCCTCTCTCTGTTGTCTTACTGCTGTCACCCTGTCAGTGTGTGTGTGTGTGTGTGTGTGCATTTGTTTTTTTTTCGAATGTGAGTATATGTGTGTATATTTTGTGTGTGCATACGATGAGAGGGAGAAAGAGAGAGAGAAGAGTGTATTTAGCGTTAACTTCAGCTATTTTTATTATTAATGTTCGCTATGAATGGAGAATAGTGAAGGAGAGTGGGGGAGAGAATGCTTGAGAAGGTCAGAAAAAATGAAAAGGCAAGTGAATGAAGGGGTGGTGGATAAGGGAGGGGATGGCGGGGGAGGACGGCACTGCCTGTGCCACTTCCGGCCTGAGAACGGCATCATTTCCCCCTGGTTGAAGTTACTGCCTGGCACTCAATAATTGTCATCTCCTGTGCCTGAGGTAGACACGGAAGGTGCCTTCACTAGTATGCTGCTGTCCTCATCTACAGTAGAAGGGTTCCTCATCCAAGGAACTGAAACTACTATCCTCAACCCTCTCCCCTTCTTGTTTCCTCCCTTCTTCCCTCCTTTCTTACCTATCCTCCAGTTTTATACCTTCTATCCTCGTATAGCTGACCCATACTTCAAATATAGTTGATAATCACGAGAGTTGGACCTGGATGCCTCGATAATAGCAAGCTTGAGTCTGTAGGCGCA
Organism: Cherax destructor; assembly: GCA_009830355.1. Classification (NCBI taxonomy): domain Eukaryota; kingdom Metazoa; phylum Arthropoda; class Malacostraca; order Decapoda; family Parastacidae; genus Cherax; species Cherax destructor. Next base: position 10,876 of record WNWK01005059.1, on the reverse strand, counting down.
TATTTTTTTTCAAAGCTATATGGCTACTTGAGTAAATTAACGATGAAGAGGTTGACGCTGGTGAGCCCTGCTGTCTTGAAGATTTAATAGGCTTATGCCAAACGTTTTCCATGAGCTAACCAGTGTTGCATAAGGGTTGACATATAATCTGGTGTGTAATAGACGGTTTGCACAAAAGCACCAGGTGTTGGCCAATAAAGCACTGCGCAGTGTTCCTAAAACCTTCAATGGTGTGCAATACAAGACAACCCAGAGTGTTGCACAATACAAGACACCCGGTGTTGCACAATAAAGACACCCAGGTGTTGCAAATAAAGACACAGGTGTTACAATAAAGACACCCAGGTGTTGCACAATAAAGACACCCAGGTGTTGCACAATAAAGACACCCAGGTGTTGCACAATAAAGACACCCAGGTGTTGCACAATAAAGACACCCAGGTGTTGCACAATAAAGACACCCAGGTGTTGCACAATAAAGACACCCAGGTGTTGCACAATAAAGACACCCAGGTGTTGCACAATAAAGACACCCAGGTGTTGCACAATAAAGACACCCAGGTGTTGCACAATAAAGACACCCAGGTGTTGACAATAAAGACACCCAGGTGTTGCACAATAAAGACACCCAGGTGTTGCACAATAAAGACACCCAGGTGTTGCACAATAAAGACACCCAGGTGTTGCACAATAAAGACACCCAGGTGTTGCACAATAAAGACACCCAGGTGTTGCACAATAAAGACACCCAGGTGTTGCACAATAAAGACACCCAGGTGTTGCACAATAAAGACACCCAGGTGTTGCACAATAAAGACACCCAGGTGTTGCACAATAAAGACACCCAGGTGTTGCACAATAAAGACACCCAGGTGTTGCACAATAAAGACACCCAGGTGTTGCACAATAAAGACACCCAGGTGTTGCACAATAAAGACACCCAGGTGTTGCACAATAAAGACACCCAGGTGTTGCACAATAAAGACACCCAGGTGTTGCAAAGCACAGGTTAAAAAGACACCCAGGTGTTGCACAATAAAGACACCCAGGTGTTGCACAATAAAGACACCCAGGTGTTGCACATAATAAAGACACCCAGGTGTTGCACAATAAAGACACCCAGGTGTTGCACAATAAAGACACCCAGGTGTTGCACAATAAAGACACCCAGGTGTTGCACAATAAAGACACCCAGGTGTTGCACAATAAAGACACCCAGGTGTTGCACAATAAAGACACCCAGGTGTTGCACAATAAAGACACCCAGGTGTTGCACAATAAAGACACCCAGGTGTTGCACAATAAAGACACCCAGGTGTTGCACAGTAAAGACACCCAGGTGTTGCACAGTAAAGACACCCAGGTGTTGCACAATAAAGACACCCAGGTGTTGCACAATAAAGACACCCAGGTGTTGCACAATAAAGACACCCAGGTGTTGCACAATAAAGACACCCAGGTGTTGCACAATAAAGACACCCAGGTGTTGCACAATAAAGACACCCAGGTGTTGCACAATAAAGACACCCAGGTGTTGCACAATAAAGACACTCAGGTGTTGCACAATAAAGACACCCAGGTGTTGACATAAAGACACGCCAGGTGTTGCACATAAAGACACCAGGTGTTGGACAGTAAAGACACCCAGGTGTTCATAAGCAAGTGTGACAATAAAGACACCCAGGTGTTGCACAGTAAAGACACCCAGGTGTTGCACAATAAAGACACCCAGGTGTTGCACAAGTGCCCTGACCCAGGGATAGTCAACCTAGATCCAGCTCCTCTGTACAAATGTGTTGATAACTTCAGTCTTGTTGATCGTTATGTTTGTTAATAATCCCAGGAATCATCGTCCCTGCGCCCCGGTCCCATACCAGACCTAATTTGGAATGAAAATATTTCATTAAGAAGTGTGTATGATGCAGTCCCCTGTGTCGGATAGAAGGCATCAACAATCATACCAGAGTGTAAAACTTTTAACAGGCTTCACTTTCTCTACCTGACTTCTTGCTCCTACCCTACATACCTACCTACCTGCCTTCTTCATTCTATCCTCCCTACCTACTCTCCTTATTCTCCACCCACCCTCTTTCTTCCTGTCCCTTTTATCACTTGCCTTTAAGTCCCTATTCTCCAAACACTAATATCGAAAGATGTTTAGGTATGTATGTGTGAAAGTTGGGGGGAGGTGGGTGACGGAGACGCTGGAGGTGGGTGACGGAGACGCTGGAGGTGGGTGACGGAGACGCTGGAGGTGGGTGACGGAGACGCTGGAGGTGGGTGTCTGAGACGCTGGAGGTGGGTGACGGAGACGCTGGAGGTGGGTGACGGAGACGCTGGAGGTGGGTGACGGAGACGCTGGAGGTGGGTGACGGAGACGCTGGAGGGTGACGGAGACGCTGGAGGGGGTGACGGAGACGCTGGAGGTGGTGACGGAGACGCTGGAGGTGGTGACGGAGACGCTGGAGGTGGGTGCCGGAGACGCTGGAGGTGGGTGACGGAGACGCTGGAGGTGGGTGACGGAGACGCTGGAGGTGGGTGACGGAGACGCTGGAGGTGGGTGACGGAGACGCTGGAGGTGGGTGACGGAGACGCTGGAGGTGGGTGCCGGAGACGCTGGAGGTGGGTGTCTGAGACGCTGGAGGTGGGTGACGGAGACGCTGGAGGTGGGTGCCGGAGACGCTGGAGGTGGGTGTCTGAGACGCTGGAGGTGGGTGTCTGAGACGCTGGAGGTGGCTGAACCGAATTTCAAGTAGTGACTAAGATGTCTTAGGTGAAAGAGGAAGATGTCTGGGGATAAAACAGGGAAAAAGGGGAGGACAAGAACAGTGATAAGAAAAATTGTGCTGGTGTGGAGGAGAGATAATGAAAAAGTGGAGTGAGAGGGTCGAACACTCTGAAAAGAAGGATTGCTTACTAAGAGGGAGAGACAGACCTATAAGGGATTTGTGGAGAGAGAGAGAGAGAGAGAGAGAGAGGGGGAGAGAGAGGGAGAGAGAGGGAGAGAGAGGGAGAGAGAGGAAGAGAGAGGTGAGAGAGAGTGAGAGTGAGTGAGTGAGAGTGAGAGTGAGAGTGAGTGAGAGTGAGAGTGAGAGAGAGAGAGAGAGTGAGTGAGTGAGAGTGAGAGTGAGAGAGAGTGTGAGAGTGAGAGTGAGAGTGAGTGAGTGAGTGAGTCAGTCTGAGTCTGAGTCTGAGTCTGAGTCTGAGTCTGAGTCTGAGTCTGAGTCTGAGTCTGAGTCTGAGTCTGAGTCTGAGACTGAGACTGAGACTGAGACTGAGACTGAGACTGAGACTGAGACTGAGACTTTTCACGTCTTCAAGAGAACTAAACTATTCACATAATTTGCATGTGGAGTGTAACTGTGGAAAACATCAAGATAGGAGAGACATGTGGAGTGTGACTGTGGAAAACATCAAGATAGGAGAGACATGTGGAGTGTAACTGTGGAAAACATCAAGATAGGAGAGACATGTGGAGTGTAACTGTGGAAAACATCAAGATAGGAGAGACATGTGGAGTGTAACTGTGGAAAACATCAAGATAGGAGAGACACATGTGGAGTGTAACTGTGGAAAACATCAAGATAGGAGAGACATGTGGAGTGTAACTGTGGAAAACATCAAGATAGGAGAGACACATGTGGAGTGTAACTGTGGAAAACATCAAGATAGGAGAGACACATGTGGAGTGTGACTGTGGAAAACATCAAGATAGGAGACACATGTGGAGTGTAACTGTGGAAAACAGCAAGATAGGAGACACATGTGGAGTGTAACTGTGGAAAACATCAAGATAGGAGAGACAATGTGGAGTGTAACTGTGGAAAACATCAAGATAGGAGAGACATGTGGAGTGTAACTGTGGAAAACATCAAGATAGGAGAGACATGTGGAGTGTGACTGTGGAAAACATCAAGATAGGAGACACATGTGGAGTGTAACTGTGGAAAACATCAAGATAGGAGACACATGTGGAGTGTGACTGTGGAAAACATCAAGATAGGAGACACATGTGGAGTGTAACTGTGGAAAACATCAAGATAGGAGACACATGTGGAGTGTAACTGTGGAAAACAGCAAGATAGGAGAGACATGTGGAGTGTAACTGTGGAAAACAGCAAGATAGGAGAGACATGTGGAGTGTAACTGTGGAAAACATCAAGATAGGAGAGACATGTGGAGTGTGACTGTGGAAAACATCAAGATAGGAGACACATGTGGAGTGTGACTGTGGAAAACATCAAGATAGGAGAGACACATGTGGAGTGTGACTGTGGAAAACAGCAAGATAGGAGAGACACATGTGGAGTGTGACTGTGGAAAACAGCAAGATAGGAGACACATGTGGAAGTCGCTAACCTTTGTTTTTATTATTTACACAGGGTTTTACAGTGTTAGGTTATGAATTTCTAATTTTATTCCTTTGAAGAGTTTCGAGAGTTTAACTACTCTCGGAGCCCCGGCCATAGTGCTTGCCTGGTCAACCAGGCTGTTGCTGCTGGAGGCCCGCTGCCCCACATATCCATCACAGCCTGGTTGATCTGGCACCTGGTGAAGATACTTGTCCAGTTTCCTCTTGAAGGCTTCTACACTGGTTCCAGCCGTGTTTCGATATCTTCTGGTAAGATGTTGAATAGTCTGGGACCCCGGATGTTAATACAGTGCTCCCTATTGTCCCCACCGCACCCCTGCTCCTCACTGGGTTTATTTTGCACTTCCTCCCATATCTCACTCCAGATTTGGGCCCGGCCCTTGAGTACTTTCCAGGTATATATTATCATGTATCTCTCTCGCTCCTCTCCAATGAGTACATGTTCAAGACTTGAAGGCGTTCCCAGTAATTTAGGTGCTTTACTGGCTCAATGTGAGCCGTAAACGATCTCTGTATTTGTTCCAGCTCTGATATTTCACCTGCTCAGTGCTGACGGCCCCCGTCAGCACTGAGCAATATTCTAACTGAGGGAGCACTAGCTATTTGAAGAGTGTCCATCGGCATTATTTTCCTTGTTTTGAAAGTTCTCAGTACCCACCCTGTCATCTTCCTGTCAGCTGACATAATTATTCCCAGTTCTTTTACGTGCTCCTTTCGTTCTATTTGGTGACCCTCTTGCGTTTTGTATATAGTGTTCCTTTTGAGTTCTTCATTTTTTTCCATAACTAAGCAGCTGAAACTTATCACCATTGAACGTCATGTTGTTCTCCACTGCCCACTGGAAGACCCTGCTTATGTCTTCCTGTAATTTTTCAGTGTCCTCTTCCGTAGTGACTTTCATGCTTATTTTAGTGTCATGATGATACAAAAGTGTGCCGGGTGTTTTTATTTATGTCTGCTATGAGGATGAGAAACAGCAGAGGTGCCAGGACAGTGCCTTGAGGCACTGAGCTTTTGACCACGCTGATGCTGAATCTTGCTCAGTTTATTACTACTTTTTGTGTTCTGTGTGTTAGGAACCCGAAAATTCATCTGCCTACCTTCCCCGTAATGCCATGGGCATTACGGGGAAGGTAGGGAAGGCGTTTGACAAATACGATCATGCCCATGGCATGATCGTATTTGTCAAACGCCTTAGCAAAATCTGTGTAAATCCCATCTGCGTTTTGGTCGTCTTCTAATGCCTCCGTAATTTACTTGCATCAGCTCACTTTAAAACCTTTTATTGTTCACAGAAATACAAATAGGGTATAGGATAAAGGTCTGTGGGCCGGAGATTTCATTTAGTCAACTGACTTTATTTCGTTGATGGGTCCAGGTGAGAGATGAGTCGTCTTGTTCTGTTTTGTATTCTGTCATGAAGTTGTAGAAGAAACTGGGAAGGAGGGGATGGGGTTGAGAGGCAGTCCAAGAAAGTGGAGCATACTCATTATGTAAGCAAACTTGTGCCTCCTCTCTCTCTCTCCATCACTAGTAACACATCCTCCTGCTCCTGCAGGTGGTCTTTTCGACGAGGGTGACTTGAAGCAAGAGATCGCCTTCAGGTACGCCGTGGCGAGCGTCAACTACGGCAAGTGGCTGCGACCCACTTCGTTGCGCCCCATGGTAGAGAAGATACCTCCCTTTGACTCCTTCCACGCATCAAAGAGAGGTAAACTCTTATACATACCTACCTACCTACTACTACGACCACTATTACTACTACTGTTATTTGTAGTACTACTATTACTATTATTTCTGTTATTACTATTATTATTACTATTACTACTACTACTATTATTATTAATATTATTATTCCTGTTATTTTTGCTACTATTAATACTAATATTATTACTTATTTTTGCTACTATTAATACTAATATTATTACTATTATTATTACTGCTACTTTATGACTACTATTATTATTACTACTATTACTGCTACTTTATGACTACTATTATTATTACTACTATTACTGCTACTTTATGACTACTATTATTATTACTACTATTACTGCTACTTTATGACTACTATTATTATTACTACTATTACTGCTACTTTATGACTACTATTACTGCTACTTTATGACTACTATTACTATTATTATTACTACTATTACTGCTACTTTATGACTACTATTACTATTATTGTTACTACTATTACTGCTACTTTATGACTATTACTATTATTGTTACTACTATTACTACCACTACTATTTCTGCTGTTATTGTTACTAATATTATTGCTACTATTACTTCTACTACTGTTATTATTACTACTAATACTACTACTACTGTTATTATTACTACTAATACTACTACTACTGTTATTATTACTACTAATACTACAACTAGTATTATTATTACGATTATTAATATTACTACAATAATAATTTTGATACAAAACAAAATCGAGTGAAAATTAAAAATAAAGCAGACTTTACTTTTTTTTATATTAAATTGTGAGCTGAACTTGTTGCTTAAAATAGTTATTAAAAAGTTGTAATTAAGGTAATTAGTTGAGCTCAGCAGTTAATTAATGGAGGAGAAATTAGGATTAGTTGTGTTGTTATACTCATTTATTACTGAAGGTTGTGACTGCTGGTTCCTCTCTGTTTTGATTACCGTTTCTCTGTTTTTGATTACCGTTTCTCTGTTTTTGATTACCGTTTCTCTTTTTTATTTCCGTTTCTGTTTTTTATTACCTTTTATCTTTTTTTGCTTACCGTTTCTCTGTTAATTCTACCGTTTCTGTTTTGTTTGACGTTTCTGTTTTTTACTTACCGTTTCTCTTTTTTGTTAACCATTTCTCTGTTTTTGCCTACCGTTTTTGTTTTTCCTTCCGTTTCTTTGTTTTTCTTAGTTTCTCTATTTTTGTTTTCCGTTTCTGTGTTTTTGTCTACCGTTTCTTTGTTTTGTCTACCGTTTCTCTTTTTTGTCTACCGTTTCTCTTTTTTGTCTACCGTTTCTCTTTGTCACGTTCTCTTTGTCACCGTTCTTGTCACCTTTCTCTTTGTCACGTTTCTCTTTTTGTCTACCGTTCTTTGTCTACGTTCGTTACACAAGTGCTTTGCTGACACACATGTCAGCCCTACACAGTGCCACATGTCAGCGCACACACACAGCACACGAAGTGTCGGCTCACACAGTGTCAGCACATACACAGTGCCAACAGTGTCAGCGCGCACACACACACACACACACGGCTAGCGCTCTTGCTTCACGTACGGAGGACCCGGGTTTAATTCCCGGCGGGGCCGAAACATTTCGAAGTGTTTCCACACACACACACACACACACACACACACACACACACACACAACACACACACACACACACACACCACACACACACACACACACACACTCACACACACACATATATATATATACAAAGGCCTAGTGTCTAATCGACATGCCTAGGACAAAATGGTAACTAACACACACACACACACACACAACCCGGCAAACAACATAATATACAAAGGTCAATCGAACTACATGAACACACACACACACCTACTCACATGCATATGGGCGCCTGGCAACCTGAGAATAGAGTTCCGATACCTCAGTAAGGAATCATTCAAGACACTGTACACCATGTACGTCAGGCCCATACTGGAGTATGCAGCACCAGTTTGGAACCCACTGTCAAGCACGTCGGAAATTAGAGAAAGTGCAGAGGTTTGCAACAGACTAGTCCCAAGCTAAGGGATTGTCCTACGAAGAAAGGTTAAGGGAAATCGGCCTGACGACACTAGAGGACAGGAGGGTTAGGGAGACATGATAACGACATATAAAATACTGCGAGGAATAGATAAGGTGGACAGAGACAAGATGTTCCAGAGAGGGGACACAGAAACAAGGGGACACAATTGGAAGTTGAAGACTCCTATGAGTCAAAGGGATGTTAGGAAGTATTTCTTCAGTCATAGAGTTGTCAGGAAGTGGAACAGCCTAGAAAGTGACGTAGTGGAGGCAGGAACCATACATAGTTTTAAGACGAGGTTTGATAAAGCTCATGGAACAGGGAGAGAGATGACCTAGTAGCAGTCAGTGAAGAGGCGGGGCCAGGAGCTATGAATCGACCCCTGCAACCACAAATAGGTGAATACACACAGTGTCAGCACAAATAGTTTCAGTAAAAACAGCGCACGCGCGCGCGCGCACACACACACACACACACACATACACACAGTGTCAGCTCCCCCACACAGTGTCAGCTCTCACTCACAGTGTCAACTCTCATATAGTGTCAGCACACACTCACACACTCACAGTGTAAACTCTCATATAGTGTCAGCACACACACACACACACAGTAAACTCACAGCACAACACACACGTAAACCTCATAGTCAGCACACACACACAGTGTAAACTCTCATATAGTGTCAGCACACAACACACACACACACAGTGTAAACTCTCAGTGTCAGCACACACACAGGTCAACCCATAGGTAGCACACACACATCACACAGGTAAACTCAGTGTCAGCACACACACACAATATCAACATACACACATTATCAGCACACGCGCACACACACACAGTATCAGCACACACCCAGTGTCAGCATAAACAGTGTCAGCACACACACTGTAACAAGGTTTGGTATAATTCTGTTAAATATTTCAACTTTACATTTGAATATTAATTGCATTATTCTCACCACAATAAAACTCCTAGAACTGCCCCAAGTTATCCCACTGAGGTATTAGTACCACCGGAGGATTCCACATGGGTTTGGAGGTATTAACCGGAGTATTCTCCACCGGGAGGTACCACGGAGGTATACTACCACCTGGGAGGTATTCTCACCGGGTATACACCGGGAGGATTCCCCTGGGAGGTATTACTACCACCTGGGAGGTATTACTACCACCTGGGAGGTATTACTACCACCTGGGAGGTATTACTACCACCTGGGAGGTATTACTACCACCTGGGAGGTATTAATAATGAAGTATTATACACCAGGGATGTATTAATAACACCATGGAGGTATCAATACCACCAGGGAGGTATTAATACCACCAGGGAGGTATTAATACCACCAGGAGGTATTAATAACACCAGGGATGTATTAATTCTCAGCAGCTCTGAGACTGTAATTAACTTTATTAACTAGTAATATTTGCAAGCTTGCTAATATAGTATTCCCTGGTTTGTGGAAATAATAAAATATTAAGTAACTTTATTATAGATTTACTTAGTCAGGGAAATAAAAATGCCACTTTTCCTTTATTAGTTTTATTACTTTCCCCAAGTTGTATACACCGGGAGGTGTATATCTCCCTGTGTATACACCGGGAGTTGTATGTCTCCCTGTGTATACACCGGGAGTTGTATGTCTCCCTGTGTATACACCTGGGAGCTTGTATAACGTTAGCTCCTGTGTATACACCTGGAGTTGTATGTCTCCTGTGTATACACCTGGAGTTGTTGTCCCGTGATACACTGAGTTGTATGTCTCCCTGTGTATACACCGGAGTTGTAGTCTGTCATAAGTGTCTCCCGTGTATACACCGGAGTTGTATGTCCCCTGTGTATACACCGGAGTTGTATGTCTCCCTGTGTATACACCGGAGTTGTAGTCCCCTGTGTATACACGGGAGTTGTATGTCTCCCTGTGTATACACTGGGTGATGTCTCCCTGTGTATACACCCGGGAGTTGTATGTCTCACTGTGTATACACGGGAGTTGTATGTCTCCCTGTGTATACACCTGGAGTTGTATGTCTCCCTGTGTATACACCTGGAGTTGTATGTCTCCCTGTGTATACACCGGGAGTTGTATGTCTCCCTGTGTATACACCGGGAGTTGTATGTCTCCCTGTGTATACACCTGGAGTTGTATGTCTCCCTGTGTATACACCTGGAGTTGTATGTCTCCCTGTGTATACACCGGGAGTTGTATGTCTCCCTGTGTATACACCGGGAGTTGTATGTCTCCCTGTCTATACACCGGGAGTTGTATGTCTCCCTGTGTATACACCGGGAGTTGTATGTCTCCCTGTGTATACACCGGGAGTTGTATGTCTCCCTGTCTATACACCGGGAGTTGTATGTCTCCTGTGTATACACCGGAGTTGTATGTCTCCCTGTGTATACACTGGAGTTGATGTCTCCCTGTGTATACACCGGGAGTTGTATGTCTCCCTGTGTATACACCGAGTTGTATGTCTCCCTGTGTATACACCGTGAGTTGTATGTCTCACTGTGTATACACGGGGAGTTGATGTCTCCCTGTGTATACACCTGGAGTTGTATGTCTCCTGTGTATACACCTGAGTTGTATGTCTCCTGTGTATACACCCGGGAGTTGTATGTCTCCCTGTGTATACACCTGGAGTTGTATGTCTCCCTGTGTATACACCTGAGTTGTATGTCTCCCTGTGTATACACTGAGGTGTATGTCTCCCTGTGTATACACCGGAGTTGATGTCTCCCGTGTAT